>CAWUFW010028015.1:0-23851 GCA_963921515.1 Calotriton arnoldi
AAGCCCCGGGGGTGGCGGTCCCCGGGGCTTGGGGGCCCTTGAGGCCCCCACACATTAAATTATCCCCCCCACCCCACCATGCCCCCGGGACTTGGGCCACCCGAGGGCCAATTACGTCGAAGCGCGGGAGACCGCGCTTCGATTTTTTCGGCAGGATTTGCGCACCCTGAGCGCATCCTGCCGATTTTTTAAAAAATATATATTTTTTTTTGCCCAGGGGGTCCTTGTGGGACCCCTGAGCAAACCTAGGGGTCAGGGTGTTTCTACCCTGCCCCCTTTGTGCGCTTTGCGCACTTGTTTCTGTCCCTCGGTTCTACCGAGGGACAAAATGGCTGCCAACATTTCCTGAATCGGAATGTTGACAGCCAGCTGACAACCAATTAACATGCAGCTCGTGATCGGGACGGTGCGCGCAGGGTGCGCTGAGGGTACGCGGACCCTACTCGGCCATAGATATCACTAACTTTTTACTTTTCATTTTCTCAGCAACTACTGAACGGATTTACACCATTTAACAAAAGGGTTCTTTCTGAACCAAGAACTACCTCTTTGCCAAATTTGGTGTAATTCCGTTCAGCAGTTCGGGCTGTAGCCGTGTCTAAAGTTTCCTATGGAAAAGTGCATGGTGAAAACGCGTTTTGGGACCCCCCTTTTCTCGGCCCCCGCTTGACGAATCCCCCGAGACTTTCAGGGTAGGAGCGGACCGGAGCGGGCCACAAAGTTTGAAAATTTCGCAAGATACGTCAACCGGCAAGAGAGTTATTTCAAATAGAATGTCGCGGATTTCCTATGGATAATAGGTTGTAACTATAACTATCTACTGGCGACCGCCAGTAGATAATATATAAAACAAAAGATGCGGCACTCTTGAGCAGATTATTTGCTTAATTTATTAGCAAACGTTCACTCCACCAACGCGTTTCAGCCTACCTCGGCTTTTTTCACGGTCAATGAGTCTTTCTACAGTTACACTTTTATACTACCATCTCTGCCTCAAAGTGGCATTATGGGAGTTGTAGTGTTCTTAACATTCAATGTAATATCAGAAAACTTTATACATATAAACAAATATACAAGAAAGACAATAGCGCATTGTGTCAACTACTTTTCTTTTCTGTGTTTTCTTTCATTGCACAGCGTGATAAACTTATTACAATTATTTTTAAGCCATGTTTATCATGTAATCAATTAATTAATACAAGCTTGCCATTTTATTTTCACCTTATATCATTCATTTAGGTATAGTACCTACTTCTATAGTATTAATGATACTTTTCTTAGATATCACGCTGATTGAGACATCGCTCATTATATAGCACCAGTGCTAACCATTCCTCAGCATGAATTTTAAATATTCATATTGCATATTTCCATAGTATGGGTATAGTACTCAATACTACTACTATGCTGTGTTCAGATACTAAAACGGCAATAATAAATTACTTGTAAACAGTCTCATTACTCAAGGTGTACATAAAGTTCTTCATCATTATTAATGCCTCTCGGGCTTTTAGTTCTGAGTCTTATGATGAATCGTGATTCAATTTGACGTAACATCTTAACTCTATCCCCACCTCGTTCACCTAGGGGTATCATCTTAATTCCATAATAAGACATAGATCTCCAATCACCTTTTTGGCATTTACTCATGTGTTTTGCTGTAGCATACATCATATCCCCATTTTTACTGCACGAATGTGCTCCAGAATTCGTTTTTTGAGCATACATATGGTGCTACCAACATATTTCATACCACATTTACATTCTATGATATAGATTACAAATTTAGACGTACATGTGATATTCTGATCAATGTCAATAGATTTACCATTGGGTTCATGAATGATAGTCATGTTTTTTCCTATCTTACAGGCTTTACATGAGTTGCATTTTCTAAACCCTTTTTGTTGGTCTTGTAGCCAGTTCGTTTGTTGTTTGGGTTGAAAATAGCTCTTCACTAGTAGATCTCGTAGAGATATTGATTTCCTGTAGGACACAACAGGTTTGGGGCCAAGAAGTGTACCTATATCTGGGTCTCCTGCAATTAAGTGCCAATACTTTCTCATTTTATTCACAATTCTTCCACTTTCTTTGCTATATGTAGTTACAAATCGTGGTGCTGTACTAATATGAGGAATTTGGGGTTTTTCAATCAAGGTATCTTCTCTCGTTCTCATATCAATACGTTGTTTACATTTTCTCAATGTACGTTCATTGTAACCTCTCATTTTGAGTCTTTTTTTGGACTCTAAAATTTTCTGTTCAGCGTCATCCTCTTTAGAACAATTTCTCTTCATGCGTGTAAACTCACCATAAGGGATGCTGTTTATTAGTGGCTTCGGATGGAAACTTGTCCCATGGAGAATACTATTGGTGGAAGTCTGTTTTCTAAATAGTGTTGAATGTATCTTTCCTTCATCTACGTAGACTTTGGTGTCTAAAAATCAATTTCTTTTTTGTGTGTCGTACACGTGAAGGACAACCCAATTTGATTTTGATTAAGTTTGGCAAAATATCTGTAGAACTCCTGTTCCGTTCCATTCCAGATTAGGAACAAGTCGTCAATGTAACGGACCCATAGGATAACCTTTTCAAGATCATCCTGGTTCTCTGCACTCCATGCCATGGTCCTTTCCCACCATCCCATGGTGATATTGGCATAATTCGGGAAAATGAATTTCCCATAGCTGTACCGCATTCTTGTTTGAAAAGCTCCTTGTTAAACAGAAATACGTTATTCAATAAACACATTTCTATCATAGTAAGAAGCATTGTGGTGTGATCGAGTTCTGATATATTTCGTTGTTTGAGGAAATATTTGCACGCTGTCAATCCAATATCATGTCTAATTGATGTATATAATGAAACAACATCTATTGTCACCATTAGGTACTCTGGGTTCCATATTATACCTGTTAAAATTCTGAGGAAGTCCCCCGTGTCTTTCAAATACGAACTCATATTGTGTGCTATTGGTGCTAGATACTTATCTACATACTGGGACAGATTCTCATATAGAGAGCTGCAGGAGGAAACTATTGGTCTCCCTGGTGGATTTATGAGAGTCTTGTGGATTTTGGGCAAAAAATATATACATGGTATCACTGGATGATCCTTCTGTAAAAATTTCCTTTCATCATCAGTAATTAGCTGTTTATCATACCACTGTTGTAGATTTGTATTCAATTCCATTATCATTTTATTTATTGGATTATTTTTTAATCTACAGTAATTCTCCACATTATTTAGTTGTCTCAATGCTTCATGAATATAATCCTTTGTATCCATTATCACTATATTTCCCCCTTTGTCGGCGGGCTTAATTATGATATCTTTATTCTCCACCAATTTCTCAATTGCTTTCCTCTCATTAGTTGTTAGATTTTCTCTGTGATTTAAATTCCTAGTATGTGACATCCTTTCCAACTCTTCAATTAATGCATCAGAGAACAGATCGATTTTATTTCCTGGGGACAATGTTGGACAGTATTTTGATCTTCTCTTTAGTCCACTTTCTGGTCTCTTGTTTGTTTGTATATCTAGATGTTCCAATATTTCTTTCTCCGTCATTGCCTCATCCTGCAAATCATATAAAATGTCAAACATATTTTTGAGATCTGGCATTTGATCTATCGTTATTGCAAGGTCCTCATCGTTTTCAGGCTGTTTATCTTCCCCCTGTACTACATTCCCTTTGTTAGCGTGTATTTTCGCCAATTTCAGCTTCCTGATATATTTATACAAATCAATTCGTATTTGTGTATAGTTGAAGTGGGACTCCGGGCAAAATGATAGACCTTTGTTTAAAACTTATATCTCATCTTGTGTTGGTTGATACGATGAGATGTTCACAATCAAGTTAACTTTTTCTATTTCCGGCTGCGCAATGAATACTGTTTTCTTTCGCTTAGCCCTTCTTGTTTTTCTGGTACTTGCGGTGAGTTTCTTGTCCCTCTTCCTCGACCTTGATTTGCGGCTCTTCCTCGGCCTCCCCCTTGTTAAGGTCTTGTCTAGGTTCATCAGCCTCATTTCTTCTAAAAATTCGTCCTCGGAATTCCACTTGTGTCCCTTGATGTTTCTCCCTCACTTGCTTCCGATTCACTTGTGCTTACTACTATTGGCTTGGTATAAAGTACTGGATAGTTTTTCTTTAAAGTATCAAACCGTCTTGCAAATGTTAATATTCTGCCTTGTTGGTAATCTTGCTCATCACGTTTGAATTTTCGTGCTTTACGTTCCTGTATCTCCGATTCGTATTTTTCCAGTCTAATGTCCATTTTCTTTCTTAATTTGGATATTTCCTCTTGGTTTGCCTCATTTGTTAAGGATTCCTCCATATCTTTCAATTTCTTGGTTATTTCTTCCACATCCATTTTAGCATGTTTAATGAGTACCCGCATCATATTCAGAGAACATTGCAGATTATTATCAATCCATTCCTCCAGAAGCTCTACTTTAGTGTCCGGATGCGTAGGCATGGTAAATATTCTCAGCCCTCGTGGAATACGTTTCACTTCAATATAGTTTTCTAGAGCTATTATTTCCCAACTTTTGTTAATTTCTTTTTTTAGTACACCCTTTCCATTTGATTAATTTGTTGTTTCAAGGACAAGTTGCTTGGAGATTGCACATTTTCACTACTTGTCCCTGCATGTTCATTTGATTCTCCAGGCTTAAACATTAACGTTGCTTTGGAAGCTCGCTTCGCTGCTCTAGCCTCCATTTTATCACTTTAAATAATGTTAGATTATTTCGACAGCGCTTCACTTTAGAAGTGAACTGGATACTTTGTTATTGTTGCTAAAGAAAGCCAATCTGCTCGAGCCAGCCGGGTTATGCTGCCGTCCGTATCATATACGGGTTCGGTTGCTCTTAACAAACTCAGATAGCCGCTTCGAATCCCTGCTGCACTTTACAGGCACAATGTCACTCACCTCGTCTTGAAAGGTTCCCGTTTCAGATGGCGTCCTCCGACACCGTCGTTCGGCCTTTCGTCAGAGGGTGATTACTACTGTTTCCTGGTAACTTCCAAACGCAGAGATCCGGGCGCACTCAATCACAAATGAAATGTCCACAAAGTGATCCTTTCGCTCCGAGTGCGCTCAACAGCGGGTGCTCTGCATAGGGGCCGGATCCTAGCCCAAATTGATTTATAAAACAAAAGATGCGGCACTCTTGAGCAGATTATTTGCTTAATTTATTAGCAAACGTTCACTCCACTCAACGCGTTTCAGCCTACCTCGGCTTTTTCACGGTCAATGAGTCTTTCTACAGTTACACTTTTATACTACCATCTCTGCCTCAAAGTGGCATTATGGGAGTTGTAGTGTTCTTAACATTCAATGTAATATCAGAAAACTTTATACATATAAACAAATATACAAGAAAGACAATAGCGCATTGTGTCAACTACTTTTCTTTTCTGTGTTTTCTTTCATTGCACAGCGTGATAAACTTATTACAATTATTTTTAAGCCATGTTTATCATGTAATCAATTAATTAATACAAGCTTGCCGTTTTATTTTCACCTTATATCATTCATTTAGGTATAGTACCTACTTCTATAGTATTAATGATACTTTTCTTAGATATCACGCTGATTGAGACATCGCTCATTATATAGCACAAGTGCTAACCATTCCTCAGCATGAATTTTAAATATTCATATTGCATATTTCCATAGTATGGGTATAGTACTCAATACTACTACTATGCTGTGTTCAGATACTAAAACGGCAATAATAAATTACTTGTAAACAGTCTCATTACTCAAGGTGTACATAAAGTTCTTCATCATTATTAATGCCTCTCGGGCTTTTAGTTCTGAGTCTTATGATGAATGGTGATTCAATTTGACGTAACATCTTAACTCTATCCCCACCTCGTTCACCTAGGGGTATCATCTTAATTCCATAATAAGACATAGATCTCCAATCACCTTTTTGGCATTTACTCATGTGTTTTGCTGTAGCATACATCATATCCCCATTTTTACTGCACGAATGTGCTCCAGAATTCGTTTTTTGAGCATACATATGGTGCTACCAACATATTTCATACCACATTTACATTCTATGATATAGATTACAAATTTAGGCGTACATGTGATATTCTGATCAATGTCAATAGATTTACCATTGGGTTCATGAATGATAGTCATGTTTTTTCCTATCTTACAGGCTTTACATGAGTTGCATTTTCTAAACCCTTTTTGTTGGTCTTGTAGCCAGTTTGTTTGTTGTTTGGGTTGAAAATAGCTCTTCACTAGTAGATCTCGTAGAGATATTGATTTCCTGTAGGACACAACAGGTTAGGGGCCAAGAAGTGTACCTATATCTGGGTCTCCTGCAATTAAGTGCCAATACTTTCTCATTTAATCACAATTCTTCCACTTTCTTTGCTATATGTAGTTACAAATCATGGTGCTGTACTAATATGAGGAATTTTGGGTTTTTCAATCAAGGTATCTTCTCTCGTTCTCATATCAATACGTTGTTTACATTTTCTCAATGTACGTTCATTGTAACCTCTATATATATATTCACTGAAAAAACCATAGGTTTCAGGCACGTTATAGTTAGAAATTAGCATTTAAAAAACCTTAGAAATTCACTGAAAAAACCATAGGTTTCAGGGGCGTTATAGTTAGTTGGACATTTCACTCGTACAAAACCATAGAAATTCCCCCGTTATAGTTAGTTCAGCTAACTATAACTCGCGCGCCCGCAATGCACTGCTGATGACGTCACATATTACATCACTCATGACATGGTCAGTGACATCACTCATGACATCACTGATGACATCTCAAAGGACATCACTGATGACATCACTGATGACATCATCCTTGTGATAGAGTGGCAGACCTCCTCTCACCCTAATATAACCTTTGATACACACACTCAAAAATACAAACTAACATTTTCAAAACAATGGACATACCAATACCAGTTACAACACACCTATTCAGTAATTCCAAGATCTACACACACATCCACTCATTCACCAACAGTCCCTATACAGTCACTCATACATGTACTCACTCATCATATGTACTCATACACCTATACATCCTGTTACACACCGCCACTCATCCATAGAGTTACTCACACACATAGTCACACATGCAAACAAAGGGGCCGATTCCGATTCTGGCCGGAAATCTCTCCGACCGAGCCGGACCCGGAGAGATTTCCGACCGAATCGGACTCTGGCAGTCCGACCGAACGAGTACGATGCGCACGCATGCCATCGGACTCGAGTCGGTCGGACTCCCATTGAAGTCAATGGGAGCCTGTCGTACAACGCGTACGCGGGCTCCCATTGACTCAATGGGTGCGAGGCGGACAAGGGCGCCCCCTACAGCGTGTACGCGTCCATGCGCATCGCGGCGTACATGCACAGGTAGGGGGACCCATGGGTCCCCCTGTGTGCAACTCGCGCGCTTACGCGTACAGGGGGTCCGACACGGACCCCCAAAGTCCGGCTCCGACAGCTTTTCGAGCCGGACGGCGCGAGTCGGTCGGACTGCTCGCGGCGCGCATCGTACTTACCCGGCCGGGATACGTCTCCATAGCGCGGTGCGAGTCGTGTCCATGCGAGTCGGTCAGAGCGTGTTGAGGCCGCGTTCGAGTCGGTCGGATATTTCGCGGGTGCCTGCATCGTACTCGCTCGGCCGGACTCGCGTACGATTCGGTCAGGAAACAGGGCTCCGAATCGGATCCGGTAAATCCGAATCCGATTCGGAGCACTACCAGCCGAGATCGGAATCGGCCCCAAAGTATCAAACATCCATTTACTTGCATATACAGTTATACACACACTACCACACTTACTTCTACAGAAACTTACACATACTTACTCTCTTAAACAATCACTTATAGAAACACCTACTTATTTGTACAGGAACTCTTCCAATCTCTCACTCTCACATATACTCACTTATATACACCAATACTCACATATACTAGTTTAAAACATATGTAGTTACTCATAAAGACACTATTGAGACAGTCATTCACTCACTAACACACCCATAAACATACTCATCCACCTATACAGTCCTGCACACATGCTGTCTTCAACACATACAAACAGTGAGTCACTCATTCATGCATCTATGCACTAAGTAATACCCCCACCGAACCATACAGACACTCAGACACTCATACTGATACTCAAAAAACCAACTAATAACCCATATAGACACTCATGTAGCTACTCACCAACCGATGCAGCCACTTATACACAAAGTGAGAGACTGATACAGATATTTTCATATTTAAACATTACTCACTAACCCATGTATTCACTAAGATACACTTAGTCAGTTATACAATCAATTTTACAAAAAAATCATCCATTTAGACACTTATATACCCATTTATTCTTCCATCGACCTTGAGATATACATATATAAAACATATTTAATTTTCAGAAAAACACACATTCACTGGATGATGTCATCAGTGATGTCATTTGAGATGTCATCAGTGATGTCATGAGTGATGTCACTGACCATGTCATGAGTGATGTAATATGTGACGTCATCAGCAGTGCATTGCGGGTGCACGAGTTATAGTTAGCTGAACTAACTATGACGGGGGAATTTCTATGGTTTTGTGAAATGTCCAACTAACTATAACGCTCCTGAAACCTATGGTAAATAAGACACTTAGTCTACGAAGTCTCTCACCTGAGAGGCCCACTGGGGGCCAACACCAATCAGCAGCATGCAGACGGTAGTGTAATTAGTGCTACCGAATGAAATGCCTGGTATGCAAATGCCAGTTTGTGTCTCCAATAAAGAATCGGAAGGTTTTATTTGAAGTCGAGTGCGTCCTCAATGCTTTTGGGCACTTTGTGGAATATATATATATATATATATATATATATTATCTACTGGCGGTCGCCAGTAGATAGTTATAGTTAGGACCTATTTTCCATAGGAAATCTGCAACATTCTATTTGAAATAACTCTTGCGTCGGTTGACGAATCTTCGCGAAATTTTCAGACTTTGTGGCCCGCTCCGGTCCGCTCCTATCCTGAAAGTCTTGGGGTGATTTGTCAAGCGGGGGCCGAGAAAAAAGGGGGGTCCCCAAACGTGTTTTCCCCATTCATTTTCCCGTAGGAAACTTTAGCCACGGCTACAGCCCGAACTGCTGAACGGAATTACACCAAATTTGGCAAAGAGGTAGTTCTTGGTTCAGAAAGAACCCTTTTTGTTAAATGGTGTAAATCTGTTCAGTAGTTGCTGAGAAAATCAAAAGTAAAAACACATATATATCTATGGCCGCGGAGGATCTGCACACCCTCCCGATGACGAGCTGTATGCTAATTGGCTGTCAACACTCCAAACCAGGAAGTGTTGGCAGACATCTTGTGACTCGGAAGAAAACAGTAAAAAAAATTGCGCAAAACGCAAAAAGGGGGCAGGGTAGAAACACCCTGACCCCCTAGGCAAAAAAACGTGCTGGGTGCGCGGATTCCTGCCCAAAAAAAAAAAAGGAAGCGTGGGCTCCCGTGCTTCGTGGTTAATTGGCCCCCGGGTGGGCCAAGTCCCGGGGGCATGCGGGGTTTAATTTAATAATAATATGGGGGGCCTCTAAGGCCCCCCAAGCCCCGGGGACCGCCACCCCCCGGGGCTTTATAAAATTATGGTGGCGGGGGGGCACACGGCCCCCCGGGGCTTCTTTTTTTTTTTTTTTAATTACCTGTGTGGGGGGCTCGAGCCCCCCACATGCCCCGGGACCGCCACCTCCCGGGGCACTAAATAATAAAATGTGGGGGTCCGTTTAGGACCCCGAGCCCGAGGACCACCACCTCCCCGGGTCTGTGCACAGGATGGGAGGGGGGCCGTGCGGCCCCCCTCCTGGAGCCAGTGATGGCCCTGGGGACCGCCACCCCCCAGGGCCGGCTCCTGCAGTGTCCCGGGGTGCCTACCCCCAGGACACTGCTGTTTGTAATCACAGGACGGGAGCCTCGCGGCTCCCGTCCTGTGATTGCAAACTGCTTTGCTTCATTGAAGCGAGAGCAGGGAAACCTGCTCTCACTTCAATGAAGCAAAGCAGAATTGCTTTTCCATAAGGGGAGCTGCATGTCAGCAGCTCCCCATATGGAAAAGCAATCCGGCTCCTGCAGGACGCGGGGAGCTGGCGGGACCGTGCGGGGATTGGGGACCCCCCACGGTCCCCAACGAGTGGCCAGGCCCCGGGGGCTGGGGTCCCCGGGGCCATTAGTGGCCCGGGAGGGGGGCCACGCAGCCCCCCTCCCCAAAAAAGGATTTAAAAAAAATAAATAAAAATAACGTAAATGCCGGCCCCGGGGGATGGGGTCCCCGGGGCCTTAAATGGCCTGAGGAGGGGGGCCACGCAGCCCCCTTCCGAATATTTTATTAAAAAAAAACAGTGGGCATGCCCCGGGGGATGGGGTCCCCGGGGCCAATAGAGGCCCAGGGAAGGGGGGCCAAGCGGCCCCCTTCCCGTTTTTTTTTTTTTTTTTTAAAGTAAATCCTCAGGCCCCGGGGGATGGGGTCCCCGGGGCCAAAAGTGGCCGAGGGAAGGGGGGCCACACAGGCCCCCTCCCATAGAAAGAAAATAAAAAGATGGAAAAAAAAGACCGGCCCCGCCCCCTTCCTGCAGCAGTTTGCAAACGCGCCCCCTGGCGCGTTTGCTGAGGGGGAAAGAATTCCCCTTGAATACTGGGGGTCCCTGGGGGCCAACTAGCCCACCAGGAACCTCCAGTATGCGCCAGGGGGCTGCGTTGCAGAGAGGTGTACAGAGGCCACGCCCCTTTGTACACCTCTCTGCAACGCAGCTCTGTGGCACTTACTGGAGGTACCTGGTGGGATAGTTGGACCCCAGGGACCCTCAGGATTCAAGGGTACTTAATCCCCCAACTTAAAACGCGCCACAGGGCGCGTTTGCACAGTGGTGAAGGGAGGGGGCGGGGCTAAAGGTGACATGTGTGCAAACAGGCCCGTGGCGCGTTTTAAGATGGGAATTAAATCCCCTTCAATCCTGAGGGTCCCTGGGAGCCAACTAGCCCACCAGGTACGTCCAGAAAGCGCCACAGAGCTGCGTTGCAGAGAGGTGTAAAAGGGGCGTGGCCTCTGAACACCTCTCTGCAACGCAGCTCCCTGGCGCATACTGGAGGTACATGGTGGGCTAGTTGGACCCCAGGGACCCTCATGATTCAAGGGGACTTAATACCCCAACTTAAAAAGCGCCATGGGCGCGTTTGCACAGTGGTGAAGGGAGGGGCGGGGCTTCAGGTGACATGTGTGCAAACAGGCCCCGTGGCGCGTTTTAAGAAGGGGAATTAAATCCCCTTCAATCCTGAGGGTCCCTGGGGGCCAACTAGCCCACCAGGAACGTCCAGAAAGCACCACAGAGCTGCGTTGCAGAGAGGTGCACAAAGGGGCGTGGCCTCTGAACACCTCTCTGCAACGCAGCTCTCTGGCGCATACTGGAGGTATCTGGTGGGCTAGTTGGCCCCTAGGGACCCTCGGGATTGAGGAGGAATTAATTCTCCAACTTAAAACGCGCCACAGGGCGTGTTTGCAGACATGTCACCTCAGGCCCAACCCCCTTCCTTCACCATTGTGCAAATATTCCTCTAAAATCAGCCGAACTACGAATTCCGATTTACTCACCTGTTATCAGGAGAGACCTCAGTGCTGCATCTTTGAGCCCAGTACTGATCCTGAAAAGTAATTTTAACCGTACTTACCAGTAACTTGAATTTCCTTCCATAGGCTAACATTGACTGGTTTCACTTGGAAATTCTGTGGAGTTTTGGAACTTTATAATATTCCTCTAAAATCAGCCGAACTACGAATTCCAATTTACTCACCTGTTATCAGGAGAGACCTCAGTGCTGCATCTTTGAGCCCAGTACTGATCCTGAAAAGTAATTTTAACCGTACTTACCAGTAACTTGAATTTCCTTCCATAGGCTAACATTGACTGGTTTCACTTGGAAATTCTGTGGAGTTTTGAAACTTTATAATATTCCTCTAAAATCAGCCGAACTACGAATTCCGATTTACTCACCTGTTATCAGGAGAGACCTCAGTGCTGCATCTCTGAGCCCAGTACTGATCCTGAAAAGTAATTTTAACCGTACTTACCAGTAACTTGAATTTCCTTCCATAGGATATCATTGCCTGCTTTTTGCTGAAAAAGTTTCTAAGTGTCGATTTTGAAACATACAAATATTCCTCTAAAATCAGCAGAACTACGAATTCTGATTTACTCACCTGTTATCAGGAGACACCTCAGTGCTACATCTTTGAGCCCGGTACTGATCCTGAAAAGTAATTCTAACTGTACTTACCAGTAACTTGAATTTCCTTCCATAGGCTTACATTGACTGGTTTCACTTGGAAATTCTTCTAAGTGTGGAGTTTTAGAACTTTATAATATTCCTCTAAAATCAGCTGAACTACGAATTCCAATTTACTCACCTGTTATCAGGAGAGACCTCAGTGCTGCATCTTTGTGCCCAGTACAGATCCTGAAAAGTAATTCTAACCGTACTTACCAGTAACTTGAATTTCCTTCCATAGGCTAACATTGACTGATTTCACTTGGAAATTCTTCTAAGTGTGGAGTTTTGGAACTTTATAATATTCCTCTAAAATCAGCCGAACTACGAATTCCGATTTACTCACCTGTTTTCAGGAGAGAACCCAGTGCTGCATCTTTTAGCCCAGCACTGACCCGGAAAAGTAATTCTAACCGTACTTACCAGTAACTTGTATTTCCTTCCATAGGAATCCATTGTCTGGTTTTCAGCAGAAAAGTTTCAAAGTGTCGATTTTCACAAACTACAAATATTCCTTAAAAATCGCCTGTATGACTTAAACGCATTCTTTCAACTGTTTACAGGAGATGCACCAGTGCTGGATCCAGGATCCACCACTGAGTAAGAAAAAGTAACGATAACACTACTTACCTGCTAAGTGAATTTCCTCCCTTAGGATAACATTGGTGATTCTATGTGAAAAAGTTTCTAAGTGTCAACTTTTAAAATACAATAATATTCCTTAAAAATCACTACTGTAACCAAAACGCTTTTACTCAACTGTTTACAGGAGATGTCCCAGGACTGAATCTAGGATCCAGTCCTGTGGTTAGAAAAAGTAATCCATAAAGTAACTAATTGCATTTAACTAGAAATTCACATTGAGCTCAATGTTGCATTGTGTTTGAAATTGTGTTGCCCATTGCAACAACTGTAACTACTGTACTTAAAAGTCTATTGCCTATTTGAAAAGTATTTAAACTAAAGTAATTCATTCTGAGAAAGTATATTTTGTAATGTAATGTATAATGTAATTACAATGTAATTTAAAAAATAAAATATCTAAAAATAAATAGTTTAAAAAAATGTAGTAAATCAGTATCAAAAAAATAAATATAACAATTAATACATTTAAAAATTGTCATTTACAAAACCTTTGAAATTCACTGAAAAAAACCATAGGTTTCAGACATGTTATAGTTAGGAATTAGCATTTAAAAAACCTTTGAAATTCACTGAAAAAACCATAGGTTTCAGGCACGTTATTGTTAGAAATTAGCATTTAAAAAACCTTTGAAATTCACTGAAAAAACCATAGGTTTCAGGCACGTTATAGTTCGAATTTAGCATTTAAAAAACCTTAGAAATTCACTGAAAAAACCATAGGTTTTAGGGACAGTTATAGTTAGTTGGACATTGCATTCGGTCAAAACCCGTGAAATTCCCCCGTTATAGTTAGTTCAGCTAACTATAACTCGCGCCCCGCAATGCACTGCTGATGACGTCACATATTACATCACTCATGACATGGTCAGTGACATCACTGATGACATCACTGATGACATCTCAAATGACATCACTGATGACATCATGCAGTCACTGTGTGTTTCTGTAAAGTTGAAATATGTTTAATATATATAGGGAAAGGCGTATTGAAGAATGAGTGGGTGTATAAGTGTCTGAATGGATGATTTAGTAGGTGCGTGACTGACTCTATAAGTGAGTGATTAAACGTGTCTTACTGAATGCATGGGTTAGTGACTAAACTGTGTGAATGTCTGTATCCGTGTGTCTGTTGGTGTGTAAGCGGCTCATGGGTTTGTGAATAGCTACATGAGTTTCTATATGGGTTATTGATTTGTTGTCTGAGTATCTGTATGGGTGCCTGATTGTGTGGGTGGGGTGTGTGTGACTCTGAGCATAGATGTGTGAATGGGTGATTCACTGGGTGCATGGTTTCAAGAGTGCATCTGTGATGGACTGTATGGGTGGGTGAGTGTGTGTATGGGTGTGTTAGTGAGTGAATGTATATCTCAGTGTTACATGTGTGAGTAACTACATATGTGAAAAGTAGTATATATGTGTGTTGGAGTACATAATTGGCTACAAATGAGAGTGTGTTATTGTGAGAGTGGCTGTATGGATGAGTGTGTGCTTGTATCATTGATTGTATAAGAGCGTAAGAATGTGCTAGTATTTATATGAGTAATTGAGCTGGTGTGTGTATAACTGTACATCTGAGTAAATGGGAGTGTGATTAATTATTTGCATGACTGACTAGGTGTGTGAGTACCTCTATGGATGAGTGGCAGTGTTTGAGTGTCCATATAGGAGTATGAGTGCATATGGTAGTCCTGTACTGAGTGACCGTAAGTATGAGTGACTGTACGGGTGAGTGAGTGGATGTGTGTGTAGACCTAAGAATCAGTGAGTGGGTATGTAGTTATTGGTGTTGGAGTGTCTATGGTTTTGAGAATGGTAGTGTGTAATTTAGAGTGGGTGTATCAAAAGTTATATTAGGGTGTGAGAAGATGCATGAAATTTTCACATGGATGATGTCATCAGTGATGTCATCAGTGATGTCATTTGAGATGTCATCAGTGATGTCATCAGTGATGTCACTGACCATGTCATGAGTGATGTAATATGTGACATCATCAGCAGTGCATTGCGGGTGTGCGAGTTATAGTTAGCTGAACTAACTATAACGGGGGAATTTCACGGATTTTGTACGAGTGCAATGTCCAACTAACTATAACTGTCCCTAAAACCTATGGTTTTTTCAGTGAATTTCTAAGGTTTTTTAAATGCTAATTTCTAACTATAACGTGCCTGAAACCTATGGTTTTTTCAGTGAATATATATATATATATATATATATATATATATCCTCTCACTTCTCTCGAGTATTCCTTGCCACTCCAAAACGAGAGTTGCTTCGTCACTGTGACCCCTCGAGAGCGGGTCCTATGCATCAATTTCAAAACTGACGACGCCGTGTGCGGTTTTAAAGATTTATTTCGCTGCCGCTATCAAACGCGTTTCGACTGTAAAACAGTCTTGTTCACTGATAAAAGAATTGTGAACGTGGACATTTTTTAAAGTGCATTACGTGCTTCAAACAAGTCACATGACAAACTACAACTGTGATTAACGTGAAAACAGACTCGTAGTTTTTTTCAATTCACAGACATTTTTAGACAAACATGTCACTGTTTTTGCTAGAGTGGGAATTCTGATAAACCACATTAAATCATCTTAATGAAGGCCACAATTAATACCTCACCACATTATTTTGGACGCATCAATTTAGCATACCATATCATACTCATTAATATGATATTTACACTATTTACATTATATTGTCTGGCATTCCGCTCAAGTGAGCATACATTTCATTTGAAATTCATGGCAAAACTGCAATTGCATATAGTGATCCAGTTCCAGTGAACTTATATACAAACAGCGTCCCACTTTATGCCCTCATTATCATAAATATAATTCATTTTTATTTTTATTTATATTTATATTCATTTTCTTTTTCTTTTTCATCAAGCCCCAGTGGGCCTAGAATTTCTATTCACTTGCGAATTCATTGTTGTAATTTCCTAAAAAAACTGCAAATATCATGACCACTTGACTTCTAATCTTAGAAGTCTTAGTTACATTACGAGTCTGTTAATAAAATCCTCCTATTTACACATAAAAATTGTTTCCTGTACATCTATTCTCTGGGCGGTACATTGTACTTATGTGATTCATCTACAGATGTGTGTGCAAGTCTTCTTCCATATTTAGACCTCCTGGCTGCTTTGAGTCTAGCTCTATAATATAGCGAGACTCCAATCGTCTTAATTTCTTTTCTCTATTTCCACCTCTTGTGTTCAATTCCACTGCATCAATTACATAATACATTAGGCCCCGGGTATCCTTGCCATGGGCTTTTTCAAAGTGACGGGCCACGGGATATGTTCTGTCTCCGTTTTTAATGGCCCTCAAATGTTGTAGGATTCTTTTGTGTACTTCTAACATTGTGCTGCCCACGTACCGCAGGCCACAAGGGCACTGCAGCACGTACACAACTAAATTCGTTTTACAAGTGTATTTTCCTCTGATCCTACGCATTTTGTTAGACAGGCCCAGTCTATATTGTTCGGTATTTGTTCCATGCGTACACGCTTTACACCTTACGCATTTCACAAACCCTTGCTTTTTGTTCAACCATGTTGTTTTAGGTTGTGGTCTCCTTAAATTGTTCCTGACTAGTGCCTGCTTGAATGACCTTGCCTTACGAAATGTAATTTGCGGTCTTCGAGTGACATTTCTACCCAAGAGTGGATCATTCTTAATCACATGCCAGTGTCTGTTTAAAATACTTCTCACTTCATCATGTTGTTTACTAAATGTTGTAATAAGTCTACACTGTGTCTCACTTTTCTTATCCTGTTTTTTACTTGTATCAAAAGGTAATTCCTCTCTCCTTCTCTTGGAGGCCTTACCCACACCACTGTCAATCCAATCATCCGGGTACCCTCTGCTTTTAAACCTTCCTTTAAGAACGTTGAGTTCTCTCTTAGTTTCCTCAACCTCACTCCAGTTACGTCTTACTCTGAGGCTTTCCCCATATGGAATACTGCGCTTTAGATTTAAAGGGTGAAAACTCTTTGCATGCAATAATGTATTCCCTGAGGTTGGTTTTCTAAATAATTTAGTTTCCACCTTGCCCTCATGGACATATACAGTCAGGTCGAGAAAGTTCACACTGGAACAGCTAATCTCACTAGTGAAGCTTAAACTCAAATTATTTTTTGTATCTTATCAGAATTCCTACTCTACACACAGTTTAGTCACTAACCCATGCATTCAGTAAGACACGTTTAATCACTCACTTATACAGTCAGTCACACACCTACTAAATCATCCATTCAGTCAGTCATACACCCACTCATTCTTCAATACACCTTGGCCTATATATATATATAAAACATATTTAAACTTTACAGAAACACACAGTCACTGGATGATGTCATCAGTGATGTCATCAGTGATGTCATCAGTGATGTCACTGACCATGTCATGAATGATGTAATATGTGACGTCATCAGCAGTGCATTGCGGGGGCGTGAGTTATAGTTAGCTCAACTAACTATAACGGCCGAATTTCTCTGGTTTTGTACGAGTGAAATGTCCAACTAACTATAACGTCCCTGAAACCTATGGGTTTTTCAGTGAATTTCTATGGCTTTTTAAATGCTAATTTCTAACTATAACGTCCCTGAAACCTATGGTTTTTTCAGTGAATTTCAAAGGTTTTTTAAATGATAATTTCTGACTAAAACGTCCCTGAAACCTATGTTTTTTCCAGTGAATTTCTAAGGTTTTTTAAATGCTAATTTCTAACTATGCCTACAGAGGTAGGACATGTGAAGAAAGAGGAAGAAAGGCACAGAAAGAAGCAAGAGAAATGCAGAAAGAGGCAACAGAAGTCCAGAAAGATGAAGAAAAGTACAGGAAGAAGCAAGAGATATGCAGAAAGAACCAACAGAGGTGCAGAAAAAGACCTTGTTGCAAATTCATCCTGTGCCCCCAACTTTTTACTGACTGCTAGTGGTGGTAACTGACTCTGAATAACCAGGCCCGGAGCCAGTGCTATGCTGAAAGACACTTAGAATACAGTGAAAACACCTACATACACTAGGGTACACTATGGGTTGGGGTACCCCTGTGATTGGCATGACCTCCCCTGTAAGGCCCTAGTACATAATAGGGCAGGGGGATTAAAACTACCTCTAACTCAAAGGTGCAGAAAGAGGCAAGAGAAGTACATAAACAGGCAGGAAAGGTGCATAAAGAGGGAACAGGGGTGCAGAAAGAGGCAAGTGAGGTGCAGAAAGAAGTAAGAGCAGTGCAGAAAGAACCAACAGAGGTGCAAAAAGAGGCAAGAGGGGTGCAGAAAAAGGTAGGAGGGGTGTACAAAGAGGCAAGAGAGGTACAGAAAGAGACAGGAGGGGTGCAGAAAGAAGGTAGAGAAGTGCAGAAACAGGCAAGAGAATTGCTGAAAGAAGCAACAGATGTGTAGAAAGAAGCAAGAGAAGTGCAGAAAGAAGCAACAGAGGTTTAAAAAGAAGCAAGGTAAGTGCAGAAAGAGGCAAGTGAGGTGGAGAAAGAAGCAAGAGCAGTGCAGAAAGAACCAAAAGAGGTGCAAAAAGAGGCAAGAGGGGTAAAGAAAGAGGTAGGAGAGGTGCACAAAGAGGCAAGAGAGGTACAGAAAGAGGCAGGATGGGTACAAAAAGAAGGAAGAGAAGTGCAGAAAGAGGCAAGAGAATTGCTGAAAGAAGCAACAGATGTGTAGAAAGAAGCAAGAGAAGTGCAGAAAGAGGCAAGTGAGGTGCAGAAAGAAGCAAGAGCAGAGCAGAAAGAATCAACAGAGGTGCTGAAAGAGGCAACAGAGGTGCAGAAGGAGGCACGAGGGGTGCAGAAAGAAGGAAGAGGGGTGCAGAAAGAAGGAAGAGGAGTGCAGAAAGAAGCAACAGAGGTGCTGAAAGAGGCACGAGGGGTGCAGAAAGAAGGAAGAGAAGCGCAGAAAGAAGCAACAGAGGTGCTGAAAAAGGCACGAAGGGTGCAGAAAGAGGGAAGAGAAGTGCAGAAAGAAGCAACAGAGGTACAGAAAGAGGCAAGAGTGGTGCTGAAAGAGGGAAGAGAGGTGTAGAAAGAGGCATGAGAGTTGCACAAATAGGGAAGAGGGGTGCAGAAAGAGGCAGGAGGGGTGCAGAAAGAAGCAACAGATGTGCAGAAACAAGCAAGAAAAGTGCAGAAAGAGGCAAGAGAATTGCCGAAAGAAGCAGCAGAGGTTTAGAAAGAAGCAAGAGAAGTGCAGAAAGAGGCAAGTGAGGTGCAGACAGGAGCAAGAGCAGTGCAGAAAGAACCAACAGAGGTGCTGAAAGAGAAAACAGAGGTGCAGAAGGAGTCACGAGGGGTGCAGAAAGAAGGAACTGGAGTGCAGAAAGACGCAACAGAGGTGCTGAAAGAGGCACGAAGGGTGCCGAAAGAGCAAGAGAAGTGCAGAAAGAGGCAACAGAGGTACAGAAAGAGTCAAGAGAGGTGCAGAAAGAGGGAACAGGGGTGCAGAAAGAGGCAAGAGAGGTGCAGAAAGAGAAAAGAGGGGTGCAGAAAGAGGCAAGAGATCTGCAGAAAAAAGCAACAGAGGTGCTGAAACAGGCAAGTGAGGTGCAGAAAGAGGCAAGAGATCTGCAGAAAAAAGCAACAGAGGGGCTGAAAGAGGCAAGTCAGCTGCATAAAGAAGCAAGGCAGGTGCAGAAAGAGGCAATAGAAGTGCAGAAAGAAGCATCAGAGGTGCACAAAGAGGCAAGAGGGGTGCAGAAAAAGGAGAGAGAAGTGCAGAAAGAAGCAAAAGTGGTGCTCTAAGAGGCAAGAGGAATACAGAAAGAGGCAACAGCAGTGCAGAAAGAACCAAGAGAAGTGCAGAAAGAAGCAACAGAGGTGCAGAAGGAGGCACGAGGAGTGCAGAAAGAGGCACGTGAAGTGCAGAACAAAGCAAAAGAGGTGCAGAAAGAACCAACAGAGGTGGAAAAAGAGGCAAGAGGGATACAGAAAGAGGCACATGAAGTGCAGAACAAAGCAAAAGAGGTGCAGAAAGAACCAACAGAGGTGGAAAAAGAGGCAAGAGGGGTGCAGAAAGGGGTAGGAGAGGTGCACAAAGAGGCAAGAGGGATACAGAAAGAGACAGGAGGGGTGCAGAAAGAGGAAGAGAACTGCAGAAAGAAGCAACAGAGGTGCTGAAAGAGGCACAAAGGGTGCAGATAGAGACAAGACAGGTGAAAAAAGAAGGAATAGAGGTACAGAAAGAGGCAAGAGTGGTGCAGAAAGAGGGAAGAGAGGTGTAGAAAGAGGCAAGAGAGTTGCACAAAGAGGGAAGAGGGGTGCAGAAACAGGCAAAAGGGGTGCAGAAAGAAGCAAGTGAGGTGCAGAAAGAGGCAAGAGAGTTACAGAAAGAGGCAAGTGAAGTGCAGAAGGAGGCAAGAGAACTGCAGAAAGAGGCAATAGAGGTGCAGAAAGAAGCAAGTGAGGTACAGAAAGAAGCAAGATAAGTGCAGAAAGAAGCAATAGAAGTGCAGAAAGAGGGAAGAGGGGTGGAGAGAGAGGCAAGAGGGGTGCAGAAAGAAGCAAGACAGGTGCAGAAAGAAACAAAAGAAGTGCAGAAAGAAGGAATAGAGGTGCAGAAAGAGGCAAAAAGGGTGCAGAAAGACGTAAGAGGGGTACAGAAAGAAGCAAATGAGGTGCAGAAAGAGGCAACAGAGGTGCAGAAAGAGGGAAGAGAGGTGCAGAAAGTACAAGAGATTTGCAGAATGAGGTCAAGAGAAGTGCAGAAAAAGAAAGAAATGTGCAGAAAGAAGCAACAGAAATGCAGAAAGAGGCAAGAGAGACGCAGAGGGAAGCAAGAGTGGCTTGCACACCATTAGTACCAATTTAACACCCACATTTAGCAATAAGTAACAGGTGACCATTCTAGGTTTGCAAAGGGCCTTCCAGCACGCTGTAACACTTGTCGCTGCATTTTTGGTAACGTTTGAGCCGTTGGAGCGAGAAACAAGGCTTTTTTTGTTCAAATCTGCAGATTAGGGTGCAGAGGATGAATTATGTGGCTAATGCAGAAAATGTATAATTGTGCAAAAGTCGGTGCAGCCAAACAGTCACATAATTCCAGTAGCCCTGCTCATACCTCTGACTAGGTCCACAAGTGAGTTCATAGTTGAGCTTCTATGGAAATGAGGAAGACTAAACCTGAGGTTACCACTCCACAACACAGACTACCATACCACATAATTACTCTCCATAACACGTAATCCCACTCTACATAATTCCTATACACCTTCTATCCACATAATTTCACTGCACAACATACCACATAATTCCACTACACACAACGTACATCCACTCCACTCCCAAAAACTTTAGTAAAAAACTTTTGCATATGCAACGCCAATAGCTCAAACTCTCGCAAATGCGAAACCTATTACATTGCAAACACTTCTTTAACTAGTAGTCGCGTTTGCAGAGTGGTAGAGAAAGGGTGCTAGGCCTCCGACCAGCGCTCAGGAATTCCGCTCTGTAGGGCTTACAGGAGGTACCTGTAGGGCTTCTTGGCCCCCAAAGTCCCTCAGGAGTAAATTGGACTTCATCTCCCATCCCGTAGTCTGCCAGGAGGCGCATTTGCAGAGTGGTGGAGAAAGGGGGGCATGGCCTCCGAAGACGTCTTAGCAATCCCACTGTGTGGGACTTACTGGAGGTAACAAGAGTGGTACTTGGCCCGCAAGGACAGCCTTGGGGGCCAACTACTCCTCCTATTACCTCCAGTAAGTCCCACACAGCAGGATTGCTAAGTTCTCAGAGCAGGCCGCGCCCCCTTTGCCCATCACTCTACAAACACGCTCCCTGGCACGCTCTTGGATGGGGATTGAAGTCCCCTTCAATGCTGGGGGTCCTTTAGGGGCCAACTAGCCTACCTCTTACCTCCAGTAAGCCCCACACAGTGGGATAGCTGAGAGGTGGACAAAGGCCACACCCCCTTTCTCCACTACTCTGCAAACGCGCCCCCTGGCGTGTTCTAAGTTGGGGGATTAAGTCCCCTTGAATACTGAGGGTCGCTGTGGGCCAACTAGCCCACCAGGTACCTCCAGTAAGCACCACACAGCTGGATTGCAGAGAGGTGGTCTGAGGCCACGCCCCCTTTTTACACCACTCTGCAAATGCGCCTCTTGGCGCACTGCTGGTGGGGCGATGAGGTCCCCTTGTGTCCGGAGGTGCGCAATTTTTTTTACTGTTTTCTTGTGACTCGGTTCTACCGAGTCACAAGATGGCTGCCAACACTTCCTGGTTTGGAGTGTTGACAGACAATTAGCATACAGCTCGTCATCGGGAGGGTGCGCGGATCCTCCGCGGCCATAGATATATATGTGTTTTTACTTTTGATTTTCTCAGCAACTACTGAACGGATTTACACCATTTAACAAAAAGGGTTCTTTCTGAACCAAGAACTACCTCTTTGCCAAATTTGGTGTAATTCCGTTCAGCAGTTCGAGGCTGTAGCCGTGGCTAAAGTTTCCTATGGGAAAATGAATGGGGAAAACACGTTTTGGGACCCCCTTTTTTCTCGGCCCCCGCTTGACGAATCACCCCAAGACTTTCAGGATAGGAGTGGACCGGAGCGGGCCACAAAGTTTGAACATTTCGCGAAGATTCGTCAACGGACGCAAGAGTTATTTCAAATAGAATGTTGCGGATTTCCTATGGAAAATAGGTCCTAACTATAACTATCTACTGGCGACCGCCAGTAGATAATATATATATATATATATATATATATATATATATATATATATATATATATATATATATATATATATATATATATATATATATATCTACTGGCGGTCGCCAGTAGATAGTTATAGTTAAAACCTATTATCCATAGGAAATCCGCGACATTCTATTTGAAATAACGTTGGCGCCGGTTGACGAATCTTCGCGAAAGTTTCCAACTTGTTGGGGCGCTCCGGTCCGCTCCTATCCTGAAAGTCTCGAGGTGATACGTCAAGCGGGGGTCGAGAAAGGGGGTCCCAAAGCGCGTTTTCCCCATTCATTTTTCCATAGGAACCTTTAGTCGCAGCTACAGCCCGAACTGCTGAACGGAATTACACCAAATTTGGCAAAGAGGTAGCCCTTGGTTCAGTGTCGTGCCTTTTGCTTAAATGGTGTAAATCCGTTCAGTAGTTCCTGAGAAAATCAAAAGTAAAGTCACATATATATCTGGGCGGAGCCTAACCACACATGTCATCGTGAGATCTGATTGGCTGTCAGCACTTCATCCTGGAATTGCTGGCAGCCATCTTGAGACCAATATAAATGATAGTACCTCATTGAAATGCATTGTAGTGAATAGAAGATTTTGTGGGTCACCAAAAGGAGAACTATAAAGGGTGATAACAGGCTTTAGTTACATTAGAATTTATTTGTTGATGGTACCATACTAATTTTAGGAATTGTGGTGTATTCTAAGGTGATTTTACCATGTGAAAAACCTTCTGCTGGGATATCATGAATCATGTTTGAGAGAACACTATTTTCTCATGCTTGTCCCATGGAGGTTTGGAAGGTGCTCCAGAAGCTAAAATGAGAGCATATTTTCTGTAAATTCACATTATCTTTCTCACTCATGTGAGAATGAAGTCTGACATTCTCAGTAAAACATGTACATCCAACAAGGGCAGAGACTGTCAGTTGATTCCTTTGTGTTCTACTGCAGCTTCCCAGAGTGTTCTAAAGAACAACTAGAGTGCTAACAGCCTTACTTATGACAAAAGTATGGCACACCTGAAGCCATCTTGATTGGAATAAACTGGTAACACTTAAACAATTTAATTTAAAAAGGAACAAAATGATGGGGTTCATTTTGTCATAGAAATTATGGTTAGTGCTGTAGAAAGAAAAATTAGGACATGTTTCAAGTGTGATCTCAAATATCT
>CAWUFW010028016.1:0-23848 GCA_963921515.1 Calotriton arnoldi
GAAAGTTCATTAAATATAATTACTTTATAATTAGTTAATTGTTATTAGTTGTTAATTAATTATGTAAATTATGTAATTAAGATTTTTTTAAATATATATTAGTCCGCGTTGAGGTTTCTAGGTATAAAGGGTGGCAAGTTAATAAAATATAATTATTTTATTATTTGTTAATCACTATTGACAATTAATTATGCAAAATTTGTAATTATAATTTCAAGATATATTTTCGGTGTGTGTTGTTTACTTTGTGAGGGAATAGGATAGGAAATTATTTAAGTAATAAACATAAAAATAGTTATTTATTGTTTAACAAATGTGTTATTTATTATGCTATGTGGTAATTTTGTTATGCTTTTTATTTAAAATAACATTATATTTGTTGCTTTTTATAACTGTGAAAATACAGTGTGGTGTTTTAATTATATTATTATTATTTGTTTTAATGTGAAAGGTTTATTAAATATTGTAATAAATATAAACTTTATTTCATTTAAAAAAAATATATTTTAAATTTAAATATTTATATTTGTCGTTATTTAATGTATTTATTACAATATATTTTTGAAGTGAACTACTCTTTCTCTACTGTTGCACAGACTGGAGTGGGAATAGTACATTTTTACCCCTCCGCCATCCAACACTTTCCCTACTGTTGCAGAGTTTGGAGTGAGAATAGTATATGCATTATTCCTACAATTATATGGTTTGGGTTTATAGTATTTAAATTAATATTATGATGATGTTTCTTTGTAGTTAACATTATATTATTTTTATTTATTAAAGTTTGTAATATGTTATATTTTTAATAAAATGTAATTTGTTATTTTGTTCACTCTTTTGTGTGTAATTAAATTAGCAAGTTTTTAGAATTTTTTCAATGTATTTGTTAGTTTGTAATTTATTGTGTGTAGATATATATATATGTATATATATATATATATATATGTATATGTATATATATATACATATATATATATATTTATTATATTATATTATGTTCTTTTTAAAGTTTAATTTTTTTGCAAATTGTAACATAAATTATAATTATTATTTTAATAATATATTTAAATTATATATTTTAATGAACATACACATATGTATATGAGTTTTTTAAAAATAGGTAGAAATTGTAAATAATATTTTAAATTATTTAAATATATTTAATTTACATTACATTACTATTTAATGTTAATAGATTTAGGGGCCGATTCCGATTCGGGCCGTAAATCTCTCCGACCGAGCCGGACCCGGAGAGATTTCCGACCGAATCGGACCCGTGCAGTCCGACCGAACGAGTACGATGCGTCCGTATGCTATCGGACTCGAGTCGGTCGGACTCCCATTGAAGTCAATGGGAGCCGGTCGTACAAAGCGTACGCGGGCTCCCATTGACTCAATGGGTGAGATGCGGACAAGTGCGCCCCCTACAGCGTGTACACGGCGAAGCGATTCGCGCCGTACACGCACAGGTAGGGGGGACCTATGGGTCCCCCCTGTGTGCGACTCGCGCGGCTACGCGTACAGGGGGGTCCTACACGGACCCCCAAAGTACGGCTCCGACAGCTCTTACGAGCCGGAGTGCGCGGCTCGGTCGGACTGCTCGCGGCGCGCATCGTACTTACCCGGCCGGGGAACGTCTCCATTGCGCGGTGCGAGTCGAGTCCGAGCGAGTCGGTCGGTGCGGTTCGACCCGGGAACGAGTCGGTCGGAGCGGTCGGGACGCCCGGACGAGTCGGTCGGCGAATTCGCATCGTACTCGCTCGCCCGGACGCGCGTACGAATCGGTCGGGAAATAGGGCTCCGAATCGGATTCGGTTAAGCCTAATCCGATTCGGAGCCCTACCGGCCGAGATCGGAATCGGCCCCTTAATGTTTACTACTTTTAACCATGTTTATATTAAAAAACTGATATTTTTGTGTTCGATATTAGAGTATAACAATATTTTTTTCCAGATATTTTTGTTATTTTCAACATAAGTGTAGGATAATGATATTTTTGTACTCTATATTTTTGTTACAATATTTATGTCTCACAATATTTGTGGTTTCGATATTTTGCCAGTCAACCAGTAGACAGAGAGTTCCCAATCCCCATGTTACCCAAGCTCAGGTGATGCAGGTCCCACAAGCCCCAATGCCACAACAAAACACAAATGTCCAGAGATATAATGAGAATGAAATTCCCAATGTAAACACCAATCCTTTCGTGAATCAAGGCACTTCTCAACAGTACTCTATGATACAAGCACATGATGATTACAGCTCAGACCTGTTGTAATCACGGAGCCTGAGAGGGGAGGAGGATTGCGTACTTGGAGCAACTTTAGAGGTAGACCGAGTGGTCTATTCATGGATGGTGAGGTAAATAGGAATCCAGTCTCATTCCTCATTGACACTGGTTCTACCCGCTCAACTGTGAGAACTGCAGAGGTTCCCACTCTACCCCTCTTGGGACAAAGAATCCAAGTTGTAGGAGATGCAAATAAACAAACAACTAATCCAGTTTCTGAAGTGGTACCTCTCAAAATATGGGCCTTTGATGAGAATCACCAATTTGTGGTGTCTGATTCGAGCCCTGTCAATCTGCTTGGACAAGACCTCTTGAGGAAGCTGAATTGTTCCATTTATTGTACTCCAAATGGAATCGTGTTTCAAACTCATGATGAGGATATTACCTTTAAACTTGTCAGAGATCAGAAATTGGACTGAACCCTATGTTGACAAAAGACGATGTGACCCCAGAGCTGAGAGATACAGTGTCACCTGAAGTTTGGGACTTTTCAGGGAAAGATTGTGGTCTCATCAAAAGTGTTGAACCAGTGCACATTACCATGAAGCATAATGCTGAGTTCCAGAAAATCCCCCAATACAATCTGACCCCTGAAACCATTGCTGGGATTACTCCTGTGAGTGACTCAATGATTGAGCAAGGCATTCTGAAGGAGATTATGGGGAGTCCATGTAACTCGCCCATCATGGGTTTGCAGAAACCCAATGCAAAGTACTGCATCGTACAAGATTTGAGAAAGGTTAACTCTATTGTCATTCCTTGTTGTCCTGTGGTATCAAAACTATCTGTTATTTTGTTTCAGAATCCATCTAATGCTGAGTGGTTCTCTGTCATTGATTTGTTCCAAGCCTTCTTTTCTACACTATTGCATGAGTATAGCCAGTTTCTTTTCACTTTCCAATTTGGAAGCCATGTTATGGCATGGTGCCGAGTCCCACAAGGGGATATAGAGTGCCCGTCAATTTTCAACAGATACTCAAAAAGAATCTGGAGTCTCTAGTGATGCCCTATCACTCCTATTCCAGGACATTGATGACTTACGCAGGAAATATGCAGGAGGCTTGCAAAAGAGGCACAATTGCTCTGTTGAACGACTTAGTTGAGAATGGACGTAAAGTGTCCCAGACCAAATTGCAATACTGTAAGAAAGAAGTCCTGTACCTAGGACATCACATTGAAAAAGGTGCAAAGAAGGTGTCACAAGAGAGAATCTTGGTGATTCTGAAAATGAATCCGCCAACAACTCAGAAAGAAGTCAGAATGTTCTTGGGAATGGTGAGCTACTGTCAACAGTAGATTCCCAACTTTTCCATAATGGCCAAGCCTTTACAGAGGCTGACACACAAAGACGTGTTAGATCCGATACCATGGGATGACAGCTGCATAGTGTCTTCTCTGAGCTGAGAAAATGTCTGTGCCATGCTCTGGCACTGGGAATGCCTGATTATAATAACTGTTTTGCTTTGTTTTACAGTGAGAAAGAGAGCTGCACTCTCACAGTGCTAATCCAGATGCACGGGAATGCTCACAAGCCCGTTGTATACTTTTCTACGACAGATGATCCTGTAGCTGCTGCTTGGCCCGGCTGTTTCAAAGCCATTGCCTCAATAGGTGTCAGCATAGAACAGTGTAAAAGCATTGTCATGGGTCATCGTTAACAGTTTTTGTCCACCATTCTGTTGAGGTTTTGTTGGCTTGTACCAGAACCCATTATTTAACCAATATTCGTCTTACCAACCACGAGCAAGTACTTCTTGGCGCTGATAACGTCACATTGAGGAGATATACTGTACTAAATCCTGCTACCCTTTTGCCCATCTCTGGAAATGAATTTGTGGAAGGTGAACTTGAGCATGACTGTCTTGATGTTACTGAACTATGCACCAAGCCGAGACCCAACATACAAGATGTGTCACTACCAGAATCAGATTATGTGCTAGTTGTTGAAGGCTCCTGCTTACGAAACCATGATGGAAACCTGAGAGCTGCCAACGCAGTTTGTATTGTCTCAGTGTGGTCAAAGCCTCCTGCCTTCAAGGAGTATTTTTAGCACAAGTGGCTGAATTGATTGCTCTTACTAGAGCATGCTATGTTTCAAACCAGCTGAAAGTGACAATTTTCACTGATAGTCAATATGGCTTTGGTGTCGTTCATGAGTTTGAACAGTTATGGTCACAACATGGGTTTATGACCTCTTAGGGGGAATATATGACGTTACTTCGCATGCGTTTACAACGCATGCCTTTACAACACGGTCAGTACAACCACCGCATTGTTATCACGTGTACCATTACAACGCAAGTCATTACAATGACTTGCTGTAGGGGGCGCTGGAGTTTGGAATAGTATAATTTACTATTCCAACTCCAGTCTGTGCAACAGTAGGGAAGGTGTTGGATTTAAAATCCAACACCTAAAGCCCCCTACAGCAAGTCGCTGTAATGACTTAAGTTGTAATGGTATGCGTGGTAACAACGCAGTTGTTGTACTGACCGCGTTGTAATGGCACTGCGTTGTACCGGCAGCGTTGTAAATGCTGTTTTCCCTTAGAAGCTGCCCATAAGGAAAGTGTTCATTAAGTCTTGCAGGCTTTACAGCTACCTGCCCAGATTCCAGCTGTGAAGTGTGCTGCAAATCAAAACAGTGAGATACTGCGCTCTGAATACTTGCAACTTTAATGGGGAGTACCACAATGAAAAATAGGATGCCACAAATTGCAATCTGTTGTTAACTGCAGTTGATACTTGGGAGGAAATTAGGAGTTTACAGGTAGAAGTGTGAGAAGCAGAACAGCAAAGCTGGATTTGAGCAGATTGAGTCAAAAGAGATGAGTATGACATTTGTTTTTCAGGAGATGGAAGACCTGGGTTGCCAGATAAATTGTTACCTTCAATGGCGAGACATTATCATGGACCTGCACATGTAGGAAGAGATGCCATGGTGCGCTTGTTTAGGCAAATGTGGTTTAACCCAAGATTTAGACTGATGGCTGAGGACTGTGTCACAGATGTGTTGTGTGCCAACAGCAGAATGTAGGCAGAAGAACAGCAGTAACACTGAGTCACGTAGGAAGATCAGGAGAATCTTTCAACAGGATGCAATTGGACTTTATCAAGATGCCAGTGTGCAATGGGTTGAGATATGTCCTAGTGATTGTGTGCACTTTCTCACGTTGAGTTGAAGCTTACCCGACCAGGAGAAAATGATAGTCTCACGGTGGCTAATTGGTTGTTGAGGGAGTTAATACCGCGTTTTCGTTTCCCGACTTTCTTGGAGCCAGACCAAGGAACTCATTTTAATAATGAGGTCCTGCAAATGTTAAGTGAAGCATTGCAAGTCAGAGGCTCCAATACAGTTACCAACCAGAAGCTTCTGAAATTGTGGAGCAAGTCAATGGCACATTGAAATCCAGATTGACTAAAGTGTGTGCTTTGACATCCCTGAAATGTCCTGATGATTTGCCTCTTGTGTTGATGAGTCTACGCAGTACTGCAGATAGGAGAACAGGATTGTCACCCCAAGAGATTATCATTGGAAGACTGCCAGTTGTGACTGCGAATGTGCTTGTGAAGATTACAGATGACATGATTCTTGATTACTGCAAAGGACTGGCTAATGTGGTGTGTTCTGTCTCTCACCAGGTTGGAGAGGCTACAGCACTGACTCAACAGGAGCAGTGCTATGACCTCAATCCCAGTGACTGGATTATGCTGGAAAAGCATGTGCGCAAGTGTGCTTGGAGCCTAAGTGCCGTGGCCCCTACCAAGTAATTTTTGTCACTCCAACAGCTGTAAGTATGGAGGTCTCCTTAACAGGGCACACACCAGGCTCTCTCTCACAGAGTCCCTTGTCCCCTTGATGATACAACAACACCTGTTCCCGATGTGCCGATGGTTACAGTGAGGCAGAGGAAACAGGTTAATCAAGCTTTTGGGGTCAGCATGAAGCTGGGACGGCACTTGTTCAGCCTGTAGGGGTCTGAGAGAGTCAACAGTTGAAGTCGGTACAGAAGGTCCCATCAAGTAGTGTTGACATTGCCAAATACAGACCCTGCCAAAGGGCCTAGTGCAGTAGTAACGCAAGTTGTACCAGGAGACCGGTGGCCAAGAAGACAGGAGAGAGACGCTGTTTTTCTGAAGTGCATGTGCCTAGCACTATCCCAGAAGATACTGAAGGATCTGCCCTAGGTGATAGTGATGAAGAAGGGCCAACTGTAAGGAGGTCAAACCTTGTTGGAGGTATTCTTCACCTGAATGGACATACTTAGCTGTCAATGATTAAGAGAGAGCATTTTGCCCTTTTTGCTATAGCAATTCATGCACAATTGAGCCTCCTTGAACTGAACTTTGTGGCTGAACTGAGTTTTGAAATTGCATTGCCACTAAACCAACTGAGTCAATTTACCATAGAAGTGACCCTTAGTGAGTTTGAACTGAGCCTTTATTAGCGAGAAAAGAGTACCAAGACCTGAATCTGCTGAAGGAGCATGAGGTTGTCCCTTAAAAGAACACAGAGTAGGGCTAAAGAAGTGTCAGATCACTGTAAATATTTTACTGGCCTAGACATTTGAACTTTGCTTTGCTATTTGCTCAAGTGGAAACTAACTGAAAGGATTATACTGCAATCATCTGGTTTAAAGGTCTGTCATCAAAGAACTCATGGAGCATAACGCTAGGAAACGTAGACATTTGTGTGTAGGAATATTTGGTGTTGTGACAATAATACTGATTGCTTTACCTGTAATTATGAGTTTACCCCAGTCTTCATACGTTGGAGAGCTTAGATCTACAAGTGCCCCTCAAAACACCACTTCCTTCTGACAACAGTTTACCTGAAATACATGAGAAGGACTTACATGTAGATGCTTCTAGAGGAGATTATTCATTGAATGTTTATTCAAAATTACTTTATGAATATGTTGAAACAATGGATGCTAGGGATTGCTACATTTGCATGCAATTGCCTGCATCAGTTTCTCAGGGGATTACATATTATCATCTCTCCTTGACGTGGATTTACCAGTAGCTTATTGCTGAGCTTATTCTATGGCAAGGGTAATTTTCAATACTATTATTTCATTATTTGTATTTCTCAGAAGTTCCCATGCCGAAGCACTTAAATCAACAGCCTGATGCTAAAAACTCTGAGATAGTAGGACATTTCTTTAGACCTACAATGACATTAGACACAGTTTATGCACATAGACCTAACTTGTTCCTTAGCAGGTGTAGAAAATAAATTCATAGATTTAGTAGAAAACAGACGAAGAAACATATTAGCTAGAGAAACGATTCATTAAAAAGTGTCACAATGGGCTAAACATGAAAGGTAGAGGGAAATATGGCAGCACTGGCGTTAGATTGCCAACATAAAGGGAAATTATGCATATTCATTAGAAAAACCAGAACCAACACAAATTTCATAGTAAATAGTGAATGTGATCGTACTTTTGAAATTCGAGGAAACTCGGGATTATACTTAGATGGAGCAGAGCCTGTTTTTCTTGGAGTTTATTACATTTGTCAGAAAAATGCATTTTACAGGTTACCTAGGAGATGGTACATTGAGATCGTTTTTCCAAAGATTTATCATGTGATAAAATTTGATGATTCAACAAGGGAACAACATGTGAGAACCAAAAGAGGTGCTAGTGAAATTGTAGGAGACATTTTTCATGCTCTGTAGGAGTGATACTCAACTCACACAAGATTAGAAAGCTTTTTACTGTAGTTGATAATTTATCCATGAGTACAGCTGGAGGATTTTTAGTTATAGGTACTTAAATTATTACCATAAGATCCATGGCTTTGTTGAATCTACTTGCATTAGATGTCCTTCTCGCAAAGTAAGGCGGGGTCTGCTGGATGCTGAAAGTTCAACAATGTTACACTTACATTCCAGACAAGAGCAAGAACTTGAAGAAATACATTTAGAACATTACTGACTTATAAAAGATTTGAAAGGGGTAACAGCAACAGGTGCCTGGGAAGCAATATGGAATGGATTTTCTGCTATTGGGAAGATGGTTTGGAAACCTAAGTAGTAAAATTGTTGGCAGTATTTTAACACCCTTAGTGATAATAGCTCTTTGTGGATTATTCTTGTTTGTAATCTATAAGGGATACACAAGGGCACAAGTGAAGAAAGGAGTGAAGATAAAAAGAGCAGATGTAGAACTAGAAGATAGACAGAGCAAATAGAATGATAACATTTCTGGAGGATTCCAGGAGAAAGATGTTGAATGCAGCCAGATTGTGATTTGTCCATCTTACACTGACATTGATGTGATGGCTTGATTCTCCATCAGAAGGGGTGGTTGGTGCAGTGCAATTTTGCTCACCCTTCATACTTCACAGATATTTCACAACTTCATAACAGATACATGACATGAATGTACAGTTAGCACATGATTCTTCTTTGGTCTAACAATATTAAAATAAGTGTTGCACTTAACATTATTTATAAAGTAATGTAGGGCTAGTGAATCAACTCATACTGTGTGTTTAACAGTATTTAGAAAATTTCTAAAAACTGTGGGGCATATTATCAAGAACGGCGTTAAAATTATCGCCGCTTTAGCGGCAGGAAACTGCCGCTAAAGCAGTGATAATGGGCTTGATAATATGCCCTTGAGAATACCAATAGAAGCCCATGTTCTGCTGTGATCCTGGGCTTCTATTGGAATTCTCAAGGGCATATTATCAAGCCCATTATCGCCGCTTTAGCAGCAGTTTCCTGCCGCTAAAGCGGCGATAATTTTAACACCGTTCTTGCTAATATGCCCCTTGGCTTTTTAACTCTATATGAAGTACACCATCTGACGCTGACATGGTTAAGTAGGTCTGTTACGAGCTAGCACAAAGACACCTCTGGATAATCGCTATGCCTTACAAATAAATTAACATAATTAACATAACATAACATTAAACTAAAAATTAATAAACCAGCCTTACTGAGTAGACATGTACTTACTATATAGATGAAACTCATCTTTCATAAAGTGTGCCTCAATACATGGAATAACATTTACTTTTTAGATAATTGAATAGAAACCATCCTCATATATGTATAATGTGATTACTCTAGAATGAGTTGAAGTAATGTGTGCACTAATGTTTCATATATTGCATTAAAATGTAGTTCTTAGACATATAGACACATATACATTTAAGAATTTTACTGCATGCCTTATGTAATGTGAATGTAATGTACTGGCCATTCATAATAATTTGTGTTTAAATCTGCACGTGCATATTAAATGTGCACCATTGAGTTAATACTTAAGTTGTCTTTAGTAGGCCTGATTAACATGCTGGCTAAAAAATAAATTTCTGCTAACATGACATTTCTTGCAGGTATTCAAATGCATTGCTAGTTGAAGAATAGATACAGTACTGTACTAGTGATAGAGAAAAAGAGCCTGAGAAGAAGACCTTGACGAATGAACATGGAGAGCCAGAGCATTAAATAAAGAATATATTACATTACAACGCATACTAATACCACGTGTGCCATTGCAACATGGGTATTACTATGCCAATGCCATTACAATGAACTGACATTACAACGCAAACTTTTACCAAATGTATGCCTTTACCACGCATGCCTTTGGGTTGTAATAGATAGATATATATATATTTCATAAGACGCTGACGAAGAGAGGGGCCCAGCCTGTTGAGTCGGGGCTTGTGCTGCAACGTCTCCGCATATGTATTTCAAATGAAAAAGGCACACGCTTGTTCAAGCGTGTGTCAAACAAGCCACTCCAACCGAGTACAAATAATCAATATTTAATTAGCAGTTGGTAACCATTCCAGCATTACGCGTTTCTATTCTCACAGATCTTAATTATATGCAAAGTGGTAGGTAGTCAGTTGCACATGGTTTAAATGTACAATGGTCATGAACACAAAAGAAGGACCAAACAAAATCACAATGTGTTTGCTTTAAAAAATTAGCATTATTTCAGTAAGGGATACAGTGAGCTCCTTTAACTTGGGTTCTCTTACTACGATCTATTACCAGTGTCTATATTTGTTCACTTTAGCGAGTTCCTCTCACTGATTCACGTTCCCGCATGTTCTTGGGACTGCCATTCCCATAATGCACTGCAACAGTAAAGTAAGTATCATTAAGGTCCTTCTCTTTATAAGTTCATCAAAACCATACCCTGATGATTTCTTGCTGGATCACACCCTCTTATTAGCCTCCAGGAGTCAATTCCATATTGGGCAGATCGGTGAAGTGTCCTCCGTGAAATCCAAGGCACCGACACCAGTCTTATACTATTTCGGACTTCCTCACTTGGAAACCTTCTGCTTCATAACAATTGAGATTGTCTCGGAGTACAAGGGTAAATACCCCCGCAAACTCTGGCTGCTGTCGCAATATTACTGAGACCCGTAATGAGCAGGCCTTCCGTTTTTGGACAGTGGCTCAAACTTCATCACATCCCTCATTCACATCCAGCTGCAGCCGGCGGGCATTTCTTGAAAAATTTCCATAAGACGCTGACGAAGAGAGGGGCCCAGCCTGTCGAGTCGGAGTCTGTGTATATATTACCTACTGGCAGTCGCCAGTAGGTAGTTATAGTTAGAACCTCGTTTCTATTCAAAAGCTTTTTTTCTTTTGCCACTATCTTTGGCGTCATTTGATGAATCTTCACAAAACTTTTCAAAACCAATAGGGCGGTCAAGTCAGCTCCTGTGTTGAAAGATTCGGGGTGATTCATTAAGCGGTGGCCGAGACAATGGGGGGGTCCCAAAACACATTTTCTCCATCTTAATTTCCATAGGAAACTTTAGACACTGCTTCAGCCTGAACTGCAAAACGAAATTACACCAAATTACACAAAATCTGGCAAAAAGGTAGCTCTTGTTCAAGAAAGCACTCTTTTTGTTAAATGGTGTAAATCCGTTCAGTAGTTGCTGAGAAATGTAAACATTTCTCAGTTGTCCATATGTCCCAAGTCTGCGATCTGATTGGCTGCCAACAGTTCCAACCAGGAAGTGTTGGCAGCCATCTTGTGACTCGGCTGAACTGAGTAACAAGAAAAAAGGTAAAGAAAGGGACCACTACGGCCAAAAAAAGCATTTTCAGCGGGAGTCGTGTTGGGTGCACGAATTCCGCCCACATTTTTTTTTAAATGAAGCGCAGTCTCCAGTGCTTTGTTTTCTTTAAGCCCCCGGGAAGGCCAGGTCCCAGGGGCAATCATGAAAATACATGCGGGGGCTCACGCGGGCCCCCGCAGCCTGCCACGTACTATGTTCTTTAAATGCGGGGGGCCACGCGGGCCCACCCTGCAGCCTCAGGGACCGCCACCTCCCCAGGGCTTTATTTTTTTTTTAAATGCGCGGGGGAGGCTTCTGTCCCCCTGCAGCCCCAGGGACCGCCACCTCACTGGGGCTATCTTTAAAAATGAAGTGGGAGGCTCGAGCCCCCCAACATAGCCCCGGGGACCACCACCTCCTCGGACACAAATTAAGTAAATGCGGGGGTCCGTTGCAGACCCCCGGCCCTCGGGACTACCACCTCCCCGGGGCTACACAGAAGATGGGAGGGGGGCCCCCTCCAGGAGCCCTCCAGGGCTGGCTCCAGCAATGTTCTGGGATGCCCACCGCCGGGACATTGCAGTTTGCTATGGCTCCCGCCAAGCCATAACAAACACTGCTTCGCTTCTTGAAAGCGAAAGCATGGAAAATGCTCTCTCTACCATGAAAGGAATCAGAACTGCTTTTGGGCAGAGGGAGCTGCATGTTAACAGCTCCATCTGCCCAAAAGCAATGCCGGCTCTCGCAGGAGGCAGGGAGCCAGCAGGGACCGCGGGGGCCTTGGGGCTGTCCCCGCAGTACCCAACGAGAGGCCACGCCCCGGGGGATGGGATCCCCGGGGCCCAAAATGGCCTGGGGGAGGGAGGCCGCTTGGCCCCCTCCCTAAAAAAAAAGAAATTAAATTGGCCGGGCCTTGGGGGATGGTGTCCCCGGGGCCGAAGCCTCCCTGTTTAATGAAATAGAAATAAAAAATGGGGTCAGGCCTCTGGGATGGGGTCCCCCGGGCCAAAAAGTGCCAAGGGAAGGGGGACCACACAGCCCCCTTTCCTGAATTAAAATCAAATACATGAACCAGCAACTCGCTGGAGGCCCTGCCCACTTTCTCTATTACTCTGCAAATGCGCCTCCTGGCGCACTCTTAGTTGGGGGATGAAGTTCCCGTCGCTGCTGAGGGTTCTTAGGGGTGCCATCAGAACTGAGCAATCCTGCTGTGTGGGACTTACTGGAGGTAATAGGAGGGGTAGTTGACACCCAAGGAAGTCCTTGTGGGCCAACTACCCCTCCTGTTTCCTCGAGTAAGTCCCACACAGTGGGATTGCTAAGAGTTCTTCAGAGCTCATGCTTCCCTTTGTCCACCACTCTTCAAACATGCCTCCAGGCAAACTACTGGTTGGGGAATGAAGTCCACTTTACTCCTGAGGGCCCTTGGGGGCCAAGAAGCCCTCCTGGTACCTCCTGTAAGTCCTACGCAGTGGAATCCCTGAGCACTGTTTGGAGGCCCAGCCCCATTTCTCTACCATTGTGCAAACGCGACTGCCGGTTAAAAAACTATAGAAATTCACTGAAAAAACCACAGGTTAGAGGGATGTTGTAGTTAGAAATTAGCATTTAAAAAACCTTAGAAATTCACTGAAAAAAACACAGTTTTCAGGGACATTATAGTTAGGAATTAGCATTTAAAAACCTTAGAAATTCACAGAAAAAAACCAAAGGTTACAGAGACGTTATAGTTAGGCTGACATTTCACTCGTACAAAACCAGAGAAATTGAGCTGTTATAGTTAGCTGAGCTAACTATAAATACACACCTGCAATGTACTGCTTATGACCTCACATATTACATCACTCATGACATGGTCAGTGACATCACTGATGATATCACTGATGACATCTCAAATGACATCACTGATTACATCAATGATGACATCATGCACATCATCTCTGATGCACCCACTCACACCACTGTAGAATCTTTTATACACCCACTTCTGCTCCCACACAACCATTCACAAACCCATTCACAGAGCCATACCAGTACTTACACACCTACTCACTGATTCATTGATTTATACACACATCCACTTGCTCACCCATACTGTCACTCATAGACCCACATACTCACTAATCCAGCCATTGACATATCCACTCATACAGGCATACAGGCGCTGACACACCTAGTGAGTCACCCCTAGAACTACTCACACACCTAGATGGTCACCCAGACAGTCAATCATACAGCTACTTACTCACCCAAACAGTTACTCAAGCACACACTTACTTACTCATACAAATAGTAACACATAGTCACTCAGCTAAGCAGTCACTGACAGAAGCCTGCACTCATCTATATATACACTCTCACATTTACTCACTCACACATACAGTCACTCATATACCCCATCACTCATGTATACTGCCTTTCTCATACTCACTTACTCACCCATATTGACACATGCACTCAATGACCGACATAGCCATGCAGACACTCACTCACCCGTATAACTTCTCACACACATAACAGTACCCCATACAGCAACTGACTAACCCAATCACTAATCCATACAGGCAGTCACACACCTCTTCACCCACAAACACAGACACCCAGACAACCATAGACATAGTCAGACAAGCAATCAATCACCCATATGGCCATTCACGTACCCACTAACACACTCATACACCCACTTAGACATTAACTGACAGAGATACACACATTCACACAACCAGTCACTCACGCATACATTCACTGAGACACCTAATCACTCACTTATACAGTCAGTGCTGCACCCACTGAGTCATCCATACAGTCACTCATACACCCACTGATTCACCAACACACCTTGGTATATATATTTAAGACTCCTAAACTTTTAAAAAACAGTCACAGTTACTAGATGATGTCATCACTGATTTTTGGCTGAATTTCTCTGGTTTTGTACAAGTGAAATGTGAGCCAACTAGAACGTCTCAGTAACCTTTGGTTTTTTCTGTGTGTATATATATATATATATATATATATATATATATATATATACACATACACATATGTAATAAGCAGTGCATTGTGGGGCGTGAGTTATAGTAAGCTCAGGTAACTATAACTGCTGAATTTCTTTGGTTTTGTATAAGTCTGGGCAGTGAAGTCTGCTCCGCTCACGGAGTTTGCGGAATTCCGAAAAGCTTTTTCCCTCGCTCGCGTTCATCAACATCAAGTTGGTGAGCACGAGCGAGGAAAATCCACCTCCCGGCGAGATTTTTCCTCGTTCGCGATCGTCAACATCAAGTTGGCGAGCATGGAAAATCAACCTCCCGGTGAGATTTCTCAACTTGGGCAGTCAAATTTCTCATTACGAGTGATCGCGTATGCTCGCGACTGCTCGCGATGAGAAACCGTCCGTTTACATTGAGAAAGCTGCTGCTCGAGTAAAAATGTACTCGAGCGGCAGAAAGGAAGCCGCGCCCGCTTGCTCTGTATATGGTGCCGTTCGCGATGATTGTACAGTGCAGACAAGCACCTGGCACTGAAAATCACCACGAACAGCATTTATCTAAAGAAACTCCGCCACTTGCGGAGCTCCACGTAGCGCAGTGGAGTTCTTTTTGAACTTCGCGGAGTTCTGTGTAAACCCTAATATTACCCATCCCACCCCAAAACCCAAACTCACCCTAAACCCTAAAATTACACTTCCCATCCCAAAACCCAAACCCACCCTAAACCCTAAAATGACCCTTCCCGCCCCAAAACTCAAACCCACTCTAAACCCTAAAATTACCCTTCCCACCCCAAAACCCCAACCCACCTTAAACCCTGAAATTACCCTTCCCAATCTAAAACCCAAACCTACCCTAAAATTAGCCTTCCCACCCCAAAACCCAAATCCACCCTAAACCCTAAAATTACCCTTCTCACCCCAAAACCCAAACCCACCCTAAACCCTAAAATTACACTTCCCACCCCAAAACCCAAACCCACCCTAAACCCTAAAATTACCCTTCCCACCCCAAAACCCAAACCTACCCTAAACCCTAAAATTACCCTTCCCACTCCAAAACCCAAACCCAACCTGAACCCTAAAATTACCCTTCCCACCCCAAAACCCCAACCCACCTTATTCCCTAAAATTACCCTTCCCAATCCAAAACCCAAACCCACCCTAAACCCTAAAATTACCCTTCCCACCCCAAAACCCAAATCCACCCTACACCCTAAAATTACCCTTCCCACCCCAAAACCCAAACCCACCCTGAACCCTAAAATTACCCTTCTCATCCCGAAACCCAAACCCACCCTAAACCCTAAAATTACCCTTCTCACCCCTAAACCCAAACACACCCTAAACCCTAAAATTACCATATATATATATATATATTTATATATATATTCACTGAAAAAACCAGAGGTTTTAGGGACAGTTATAGTTAGTTGGACATTGCACTCGTACAAAACCCGTGAAATTCCCCCGTTATAGTTAGTTCAGCTAACTATAACTCGCGCCCCGCAATGCACTGCTGATGACGTCACATATTACATCTCTCATGACATGGTCAGTGACATCACTGATGACATCACTGATGACATCTCAAATGACATCACTGATGACATCATCCAGTGACTGTGTGTTTCTGTAAAGTTTAAATATGTTTAATATATATAGGGAAAGGCGTATTGAAGAATGAGTGGGTGTATAAGTGTCTGAATGGATGATTTAGTACGTGCGTGACTGACTCTACAAGTGAGTGATTAAACGTATCTTACTGAATGCATGGGTTAGTGACTAAACTGTGTGAATGTCTGTATCCGTCTGTTGGTGTGTAAGTGGATGCATGGATTTGCGAATAGCTACATGAGTGTCTATATGGGTTATTTATTGGTTCTATGAGTATCTGTATGGGTGCCTGAGTGTTTGTGTGGATGGGGTGTGTGCGACTGTGCATAGATGTGTGAGTGGGTGATTCACTGGGTGGATGGTTTCAAGAGTGCATCTGTGATAGACTGTATGGGTGGGTAAGTGTGTGTAAGAGTGTGTTAGTGAGTGAATGTATGTCCCAGTGGTACATGTGTGAGTAACTAAATATGTGAAAGGCAGTATATATGTGTATTGGAGTATATAAATAGCTATAAGCGAGAGTGAGTGATTGTGATAGTGGCTGTATGGATGAGTGTGTGCTTGTATCAGTGATTGTATAAGAGCGTAACAATGTGCTAGTATTTGTATGATTAAGTGAGCTGGTGTGTGTATAACTGTATAGGTGAGTAAATGGCAGTGTGTTTAATTATTTGCATGACTGACTAGGTGTGTGAGTACCTCTATGGATGAGTGGCGGTGTTTGAGTGTCTATATAGGAGTAAGAGTGCATATGATAGTCCTGTACTGAGTGACCATAAGTATGAGTGACTGTACGGGTGAGTGAGTGGATGTGTGTGTGTAGACCTAAGAATCAGTGAGTGGGTATGTAGTTATTGGTGTTGGAGTGTCTATGGTTTTGCGAATGGCACTCTGTAATTTAGATTGGGTGTATCAAAGGTTATATTAGGGTGTGAGGAGCTGCATCAGATTATCACGTGGATGATGTCATCAGTGATGTCATTTGAGATGTCATCAGTGATGTCATCAGTGATGTCACTGACCATGTCATGAGTGATGTAATATGTGACGTCATCAGCAGTGCATTGCGGGGCGCGAGTTATAGTTAGCTGAACTAACTATAACGGGGAATTTCACGGGTTTTGTACGAGTGCAATGTCCAACTAACTATAACTGTCCCTAAAACCTCTGGTTTTTCAGTGAATTTCAAAGGTTTTTTAAATGCTAATTTCTAACTATAACGTGTCTGAAACCTATGGTTTTTTCAGTGAATTTCAAAGGTTTTTAAAATGCTAATTTGTAACTATAACGTGCCTGAAACCTACGGTTTTTTCAGTGAATTTCAAAGGTTTTTTAAATGACAATTTTTAAATGTATTAATTTTTATATTAATTTTTTCATACTGATTTACTACATTTTTAGAAACAATTTCTTTTACATATTTTATTTTTTAAATTACATTGTAATTACATTATACATTACATTACAAAAAATACTTTCTCAGAATGAATTACTTTAGTTTAAATACTTTGCACATAGGCAATAGACTTTTAAGTACAGTAGTTACAGTTGTTGCAATGGGCAACACATTTTCAAACACAATGCAACATTCAGCTCAATGTGAATTTCTAGTTAAATGCAATTAGTTACTTTATGGATTACTTTTCTAACCACAGGACTGGATCCTAGATTCAGTCCTGGTACATCTCCTGTAAACAGTTGAGTAAAAGCGTTTTGGTTACAGTCGTGATTTTTAAGGAATATTATTGTATTTTAAAAGTTGACACTTAGAAACTTTTTCTCATAGAATCACCAATGTTATCCTATGGAAGGAAATTCACTTAGCAGGTAAAAACTGTTATCCTTACTTTTTCTTACTCAGTGTTGGATCCTGGATCCAGCACTGGTGCATCTCCTGTAAACAGTTGAAAGAATGCGTTTAAGTCATACAGGCGATTTTTAAGGAATATTTGTAGTTTGTGAAAATCGACACTTTGAAACTTTTCTGCTGAAAACCAGACAATGGATTCCTATGGAAGAAAATATAAGTTACTGGTAAGTACAGTTAAAATTACTTTTCAGGACCAGTACTGGGCTGAAAGATACAGCACTGAGGTCTCTCCTTATAACAGGTGAGTAAATCGGAATTCGTATTTCGGCTGATTTTAGAGGAATATTTGTATGTTTCAAAAATCAACACTTAGAAGAATTTCCAAGTGAAACCAGTCAATGTTAGCCTATGAAGGAAATTCAAGTTACCGGTAAGTACGGTTAAAATTACTTTTCAGGACCAGTACTGGGCTGAAAGATGCAGCACTGAGGTCTCTCCTGATAGCAGGTGAGTAAATCGGAATTCGTATTTCGGCTGATTTTAGAGGAATATTTTAAAGTTCCAAAACTCCACACTTAGAAGAATTTCCAAGTGAAACCAGTCAATGTTAGCCTATGAAGGAAATTCAAGTTACCGGTAAGTACGGTTAAAATTACTTTTGAGGATCAGTACTGGGCTGAAAGATGCAGCACTGAGGTCTCTCCTGATAACAGGTGAGTAAATCGGAATTCGTATTTCGGCTGATTTTAGAGGAATATTTTAAAGTTCCAAAACTCCACACTTAGAAGAATTTCCAAGTGAAACCAGTCAATGTTAGCCTATGAAGGAAATTCAAGTTACCGGTAAGTACGGTTAAAATTACTTTTCAGGACCAGTACTGGGCTGAAAGATGCAGCACTGAGGTCTCTCCTGATAGCAGGTGAGTAAATCGGAATTCGTATTTCGGCTGATTTTAGAGGAATATTTTAAAGTTCCAAAACTCCACACTTAGAAGAATTTCCAAGTGAAACCAGTCAATGTTAGCCTATGAAGGAAATTCAAGTTACCGGTAAGTACGGTTAAAATTACTTTTGAGGATCAGTACTGGGCTGAAAGATGCAGCACTGAGGTCTCTCCTGATAACAGGTGAGTAAATCGGAATTCGTATTTCGGCTGATTTTAGAGGAATATTTTAAAGTTCCAAAACTCCACACTTAGAAGAATTTCCAAGTGAAACCAGTCAATGTTAGCCTATGTAAGGAAATTCAAGTTACTGGTAAGTACGGTTAAAATTACTTTTCAGGACCAGTACTGGGCTGAAAGATGCAGCACTGAGGTCTCTCCTGATAACAGGTGAGTAAATCTGAATTCGGATTTCGGCTGATTTTAGAGGAATATTTGTATGTTTCAAAAATCAACACTTAGAAACTTTTTCAGCAAAAAGCAGTCAATGATATGCTATGGAAGGAAATTCAAGTTACTGGTAAGTACGGTTAAAATTACTTTTCAGGACCAGTACTGGGCTGAAAGATGCAGCACTGAGGTCTCTCCTGATAGCAGGTGAGTAAATCGGAATTCGTATTTCGGCTGATTTTAGAGGAATATTTTAAAGTTCCAAAACTCCACACTTAGAAGAATTTCCAAGTGAAACCAGTCAATGTTAGCCTATGAAGGAAATTCAAGTTACCGGTAAGTACGGTTAAAATTACTTTTGAGGATCAGTACTGGGCTGAAAGATGCAGCACTGAGGTCTCTCCTGATAACAGGTGAGTAAATCGGAATTCGTATTTCGGCTGATTTTAGAGGAATATTTTAAAGTTCCAAAACTCCACACTTAGAAGAATTTCCAAGTGAAACCAGTCAATGTTAGCCTATGAAGGAAATTCAAGTTACCGGTAAGTACGGTTAAAATTACTTTTGAGGATCAGTACTGGGCTGAAAGATGCAGCACTGAGGTCTCTCCTGATAACAGGTGAGTAAATCGGAATTCGGATTTCGGCTGATTTTAGAGGAATATTTGCACAATGGTGAAGGGAGGGGCGGGGCCTGAGGTGACATCTGTGCAAACGCGCCCCGTGGTGCGTTTTAAGTTGGGGGATTAAGTCCCCTTGAATCATGAGGGTCCCTACGGGCCAACTAGCATACCAGGAACCTCCAGTATGCGCCAGGGGCTGCGTTGCAGAGACATGTACAGAGGCCACACCCCTTTTACACCTCTCTGCAACGCAGCTCTGTGGCGCTTTCTGGACGTACCTGTTGGGCTAGTTGGCCCCAGGGACCCTCAGGATTGAAGAGGATTTAATTCCCCATCTTAAAACGCGCCACGGGCCTGTTTGCACACATGTCACCTGAAGCCCCGCCCCTCCCTTCACCACTGTGCAAACGCGCCCGTGGCGCGTTTTAAGTCGGGGGATTAACTCCCCTTGAATCCTGAGGGTCCCTGGGGTGCAACTAGCCCACCATATACCTCCAAAAAGCGCCATAGAGCTGCGTTGCAGAGAGGTGTAAAAGGGGCGTGGCCTCTGTACACCTCTCTGCAAGGCAGCCCCCTGGCGCATACTGGAGGTTCCTGGTGGGCTAGTTGGCCCCAGGGACCCCCAGTATTCAAGGGGATTCGTTCCCCCTCTGCAAACGCGCCAGGGGCGCGTTTGCAGAGTGGTGAAGGAAGGGGCGGGGCCTGCGGGCCCGATCGTTTTTTTTTGTTGTTTTTTTTTTTTTGGGGAGGGGGGCCGCGTGGCCCCCTCCCGAGCCACTACTTGCCCCGGGGACCCCATCCCCGGGGCTGGCCCTCTCGTTGGGGACTGTGGGGGTCCCCAATCCCCCACAGTCCCGCCGGCTCCCGTGTCCTACGGGAGCCGGCATGCTTACACATGGGGAGCAGCTAACATGCTGCTCCCCATGTGGAAAAGCAATCGGCTTTGGATATTGGAAGAGAGAGCAGGTTTCCTGCTCTCTCTTCCAATATCCAAAGCTCCCGTCCTGTCATTGCAAACAGCAGTGTCCCGGGGGTAGGCACCCCGGGACACTGCAGGAGCCGGCCCTGGGGGGTGGTGGTCCCCAGGGCCATCAAGGGCTCCAGGAGGGGGCCGCGCGGCCCCCTCCCATTCAGTGCACAGCCCCGGGAGGTGGTGGTCCCGGGGCTCTGGGGGTCCAAAACGGACCCCCATTGTAATTTTCTTACTGCCCCGGGGAGGTGGTGGTCCCCGGGGCATGTGGGGGCTGGAGCCCCCACACAGGTTTTAATTAAAAAAGAAGCCCCGGGAGGTGGTGGTCCCCGGGGCTCCTCCCGCACCATTCTACATAAAGCCCCGGGGGGTGGTGGTCCCCGGGGCTTGGGGGCCCTAGAGGCCCCCACACATAAAATTAACCCCCCCCAGCATGCCCCCGGGACTTGGCCCACCCGGGGGCCATTGACTATCGAGCGCGGGAGACCGCGCTTCGATTTTTTTTTCGGCAGGGTTCGCATCCTTTTATTTTTTTATTTTTTTTATTTTTAAATTTTTGCCCAGGGGTCCTTGTGGGACCCCTGAGCAGACCTAGGGGTCAGGGTGTTTCTACCCTGCCCCCTTTGTGCGCTTTGCGCACTTGTTTCTGTCCCTCGGTTCTACCGAGGGACAAAATGGCTGCCAACACTTCCTGATTTGGAGTGTTGACAGCCAATTAACATAAAGCTCGTGCTCGGGAGGATCCGCGGCCCTAGATATATCTATCTTTTTTACTTTTCATTTTCTCAGCAACTACTGAACGGATTTACACCATTTAACAAAAAGGGTTCTTTCTGAACCTAGAACTACCTCTTTGCCAAATTTGGTGTAATTCCGTTCAGCAGTTCGGGCTGTAGCCGTGTCTAAAGTTTCCTATGGAAAATTGCATGGGGAAAACGCGTTTTGGGACCCCCCTTTTTCTCGGCCCCGCTTGACGAATCCCCCGAGACTTTCAGGGTAGGAGCGGACCGGAGCGCCCCACAAAGTTTGAAAATTTTGCGAAGATACGTCAACCGGCAAGAGAGTTATTTCAAATAGAATGTCGCGGATTTCCTATGGATAATAGGTTGTAACTATAACTATCTACTGGCGACCGCCAGTAGATAATATATATATATATATATATATATATATATATATATATATATATATATATATATATATATATAAAGACGGCTGGTGAAGTCAGCGGGTACGTGCAGCGGGACTGTACATCGATCCACTTGGATTTTTTAAGCAACATGAACTGCTTAGCTATGAAGGCGGACTCACTTGGGAGGACTATCCGGCACTACAAGGACCACAAGGCAGTGAGAAGGGCCACGCCCACTGAGGCAGGTTCCGGAAGATAAAATGTGCATGGAAATGCTCTCTCTTGCAAAGCTGAACACCACTGAAGAAGGGAAAAGATTCCTGAAACGCGTTTGGTTGGCTGATGTTACTTGGTGACTTTCTCCTTGCTGTAACCTGTTTGCAGTCGTCATCATTAAAGATATGAATTAATTACTTACCTCGAGGCTTTTTCCAATGGGGCTACCCTTTTGTGCTGGATATATATATATATATATATATATATATATATATATATATATATATATATAATATATATATATATATATATAATATATTATATACATTATAGTTAGGAATTCACATTTTAAAAAACCTTAGAAGTTCACAGAAAAATCCAAAGGTTACAGGGACGTAATAGTTAGGCTGACATTTCCCTTGCTCAAAACCAGCGAAATTCAGCCGGTATAGTTAGCTGAGCTAAATATAACTTGCCCCTTTGAAATGCACTGCTGATAATGTCACATATTACATCACTCATGACATGGTCAGTGACATCTCAAATGATCCATTTATTTTCTGATGCACCTACTCATACCCTAATATAACCTATCATACACCCACTCTAAAATACAGACTACCATTCTCGAAACCATAGACAAACTAATACCAGTTAGTACATACTGGCTCACTGATTCATAAGTCTACACACACATCCACTCACTCACCCATGCAGTCACTCATACACGCAGTCACTCATCAATACAGTCACTGATATAGGCACTCATATACCTATACAGACACTCACACACTGCCACTCACCCATAAAGTTACTCACACACCTTGTCAGTCACCCAAAGAGTCAATAAATCAAGCCCTTTACTCAACTATACAGTTATACACACACCACCTCACTTATTCATACAGATACTAACACATACTTACTCTCTTATACAATCACTGACACAAGTAAACACTCATCCATAGTCACTCTCACAATCACTCACTCTCACATACACTCCCTTATATACTCCAGTAGTCACATATACTGCCTTTCACATATGTAGTTACTCACACATATAACACTGAGACATCCACTCACTCAACGACAGAGCCATACACACACTCCCTCACCCATACAGCCACTTGCACATGCACTCATGAACCCATACACCCAGTGAATCACCCACTCACACATCCATGCAGGGAGTCACCCACCCCCCACCCACCCACACAGATACTCAGACACCCATACAGATACTCAGACAACCATCATTAACCTACATAGACACTCATGTAGCTACTCACCAACCCATGCAGTCACTTACACCCCAACTGACAGACTGATACAGACATTCACACAGATTAGTCACTCAGCCATCCATTCACTAAAACACGTATAATCACTTACTTATACAGTCAGTCATGCACCCACTGAATGATCCAGTCATACACCCATTCATTCTTCAATACACTTTGGTATATATATATGTCATTTGAGATGTCATCAGTGATGCCACTGACCATGTCATGAGTGATGTAATATGTGACTTCATCAGCAGTGCATTGCGGGGCGCAAGTTATAGTTAGCTCAGCTAACTATAACGGCTGAATTTCTCTGGTTTTGTGTGAGTGAAATGTCAGCCTAACTATAACGTTCCTATAACCTTTGTTTTTTTCTGTGAATTTCTAAGGTTTTTAAAATGCAAATTCCTAACTATAATGTCCCTGAAACCTGTGTTTTTTCAGTGAATTTCTAAGGTTTGTTAAATGCTAATTCGTAACTATAATGTCTCTGAAACCTGTGTTTTTTCAGTGAATTTCTAAGGATTTTTAAAT
>CAWUFW010028017.1:0-23845 GCA_963921515.1 Calotriton arnoldi
CATCGGGCATGTCTGACCTACAGAGGGGCAATAGGTCCATGGACTCCTCCCTGACGGCAGCAGTGTCCCTCCTCAAACAGTCCCTCACCCCTCCTGCCTCTGCTCCATCCACACTCCCCAGCACCTTACCCATCCCAGGCACACACACACTGGCACACACCAGCACACACACATCCAGCACACTGACACACACGCCAATGACAAAACGCACATGCAAGCACATTCAGGGGACTGAAGCCAGACTCACAGGGGATGGGGCCCTGGAACACACACACGCATCCACATGCACTGCGCAGTCCTCAGTTCCCTCTCCCTCCAAAGCACCCTCCCTTGCCTCACCTGCAACCCCAAAGTCACAGCAGCTCTTCCTCTGTGACCTCGGCCTCTTCCCCACCGATGAAGCTGCTCCAGCATCCCGGGGGAAGAGGAAGCCCACCCACACGGAGCAGAGTGCCCTCGCCCCCGGACACCCTCCCCAGGCGCAGACGGACTGAGGCCCCCACCCGCAAGTCCCCCGGAGTGCTAAGAGCAAGACCCCGCCACCGCCCTGCAGCTCAGGCACAAGGTCTCCGTCCTCCATCCCTCAGGCCCCCACTGCACAGGTGCCCCCACCACACCCTGCCCCAGGTTCCCCCACCCACAGATATACCATCCCCAAGATGCTCCGGCCTTCTCCCCCTGCCACTTGCTCTCCCAGCACCACACCCCCGCTGCGCTTGTCTGTGCCACTGATGTGGTGAGGGTGTCCCCCCTCTGTCCAACCCACCTTGCCTGTTCCCCATTCTCCTCCCCTGGAGGTAGGCACTGCAGTGGAGTCCACTACCGCCCTGTCTGACTTGGGCACTGCAGTGGCGGACCTGTCCACCCCATCTGCAGGGTCCACTGCAGTTGTGCCGGCACCCACGACATCTGTGTCATGCCCCCAGTTGTGCCGGCACACACCATGTCAGACACCTCCACTGCAGTTGTCAGTGGCTCTCCAGCACCCACCACCCCTTCCCTGACTCCCCCTGGTGAGCCCTGATCCTGTCCCTGCGGTGCCTGGCCTGCCCCCCGGTTGCCCCTCCTAGTGGATTGTCCCTGGTATTGTGCAGGCATGCGTAGGGTGACATCTGCCAGTGTCACCCTGTTTGAACTTTGACAATGGACTGGCCATTGGCCTTTGCTCTTTTTCAGGACTTCGTTTGGCCTCAACACATATGCTGAATAAAGCAACTTTCTTTTCTCTAGTGCTCATGCTTCAGATGTACATGTTGTTGGTGCAGCTAACCATGCCCTTGCTGCAGTGATGGTGATATCTGGTCTCATGATTATGAAGTGTTACTGTGCAGGAACCCATGTGGTCCAGGGGGAATGTGTCCTATCATGTGGTGTATCCATGTCATCAATAGCAGCATCTGAGGGTGTCATGTGTTCAGTATTTGGCAATGGGTTTCCTACTTACATTGGCAATTTCATATCTGTGGCTTCCACCCCTGCACATCTGTTGTGCCTGCCATCGTTGCATTTGTCTACTTCCCTGACCGTGTTGCCATCTCCAGTGGACATGCAGGTTTGGGCATCAATGGGGAGGGACTCATCCGTGTAGTCAGTGCAACATTGCTATACAAGTGTGTTGGATCTGTGCTGATGATTCCGTTGGCACATCCATGACCAGGCTGATGTGATGGGAGCCCTCATTTGGTGCTAATTGTTGATTGTGTGACCAAGTGCTCAGCTGACATGATGGGGCCCTACTGAGGCAACATATGGCACAGCTTTCCTCACACAGGAGTGGAGTCCCCTCATGGCAGTGTGTACACGTGTGACATTGCCTGCGCCCAAGGTGTGTGTTGTATGTGCATGTCTGTGTGTTCACTTCCATTCATCTGCGCATGCTGTGATCCCTAGTGTTGTACCTGTTTGTGATGCTTGCTGACTTGAGCTATGTTCCCCCAAAGTCTTCTCCCTGTGTTCTCTGTGATGTGGGTGCATGGCACATTACTGGTCATCAGGGTGTCACCCATAGGTGTGTTTGCTGTCAGGGCAGAGTTTGTGTGCTGACGCAGATGGGTCACAGTCAGGTTTCCCTTTGGCACTTGTTGTTTGCCCCTGTCATGTGATTTCCAGTTTGTGTTATCTTTCAGTGATTGTGACACGTTGTGTGTGTGACTGCTGGCACTCCTTAGGGTCCGGGCTGCAATGTTGGTTGTTGTCTATGTGTGTTCTTTGTGGGTGACCTTGGCTTCTTCATTGGTGTGTGACTGTGGCTGGGATCCCATTGGTCGGTGTGGTATTGCCGTCATGTCCATGTACAGCGTAGTGTGCAGTGTGTCAGACATTCAGGAGTCTTGTTGAGTGTCCATGTGTGATGTGTTTCTACACCTTGGTTCCCACCCACCACCCTGGAATAGTAATGGGTGCATGTGCAATGTCACCAGTGCATGTGTACTTCACTGCTGCACATTGTTGGAGGTCGAGGGGTGTGGTGTTGAGTGTGTGCAGATGAGAGTTGTTGCCCGGCTAGGCCCCTGCCTCCATGTTGGCCTTGGCTTACTGGCCATGCTGATTGATTTGTGCTTGTGTAGGTGTGATGGTAGTTAGTTGCTCAGGACACCTGACTGTGGTTCACAGTGTGAACGACATTTAGCTTTGTCATCACAGTGGTATTTTTCTTCAGCCCAGGGTCACCACATTGTGGGCGCCCTGGGGGTGGTGCTGTGGTGTGTCTGTGACTTGCTGTGTCAGTTGTTGTTCCTACGTGCCTGTGTGACATGTGTGTTTTGTGCTCCCTCTCACCTGTCAATGCCTGCTTGCCCACATAGGGGATTTGGATCCATGAGTTACCTTAGTGTGGCAGTGTATGCACATCTGTATGATTGGTATTCAGCTCTCCTCATGTGTTGTGTTGTTGCCTGGGGACAATGGCACCCCCACCCCTCACCTGCTGTGTATGATGACAGTGTTGGTCTGCCTGTTTGTGTTTGTGCATCTGCACCACTGCATTGGCATATCTTGGGTGTGCCACTGGCTGTATGTAGTTTGGTGGGTTTCCCCTGCTGTCCCTGGGACTCCTAGGTCATCGGTCAGCACAGTGATCATGGTTTGTGTGTCCCATTGCTGCCATGGTATGGTATCTGTTCACCTCACATCTGCTGTCTCCACAGGGTATCTGCATTTGTGTGCCCATTGGTGCAAATATGTGGTTCTGCATTCTGATGGTCACTTCTGTCATTGTGTCATTGATGACTGTTGACGGTCTCAGCCACCATGGGTGTTGTTTGTCTGCACATGGCCAAAGGAATGTTTCATTTGCACTGCAGTATTTGGCTCCCCAATTTATGTTGCAATGGGACACATACACTACTTTGCCACAGATGAGTTTTTGGTTCAGTGACCAGGAATGATCCATGCAGTTTGGCAGTTGCAGCTCTTTCTTTGTCAACAATTACCTTTTGGTCACTGTGATGATGAGGGTGTAGACCCCATTGCCACAATGGTCAAAATGTGCTTCAGCTATGGACCCCACACTTGCCTTTTGGTCACTGTGATGATGGGGGTTTAGACCCCATTGCCACAATGGTCAAAATGTGCTTCAGCTATGGACCCCACACTTGCCTTTTGGTCACTGTGATGATGGGGGTTTAGGCCCCATTGCCACAATGGTCAAACTGTGCTTCAGCTATGGACCCCACACTTACCTTTTGGTCACTGTGATGATGGGGGTTTAGACCCCATTGCCACAATGGTCAAAATGTGCTTCAGCTATGGACCCCACACTTGCCTTTTGGTCACTGTGATGATGGGGGTTTAGACCCCATTGCCACAATGGTCAAAATGTGCTTCAGCTATGGACCCCACACTTGCCTTTTGGTCACTGTGATGATGGGGGTTTAGGCCCCATTGCCACAATGGTCATGGGCTGCTTGCATTGTGGGTGCCACACACATATATGTGTGGCACATGTGCTAGGGGGTCACATTGTATGTTCAATGTCATGTTCGGTGTTGTAGGCATTTGACACAGCCTGCTCACACGCTTGTCATGGTGGTGGGGGATGTCTTAATCTTGCATTCCCTAGGTTGTGGTGTGCTTGTTGTGTCATGCATTGTCCATCCTATGAGTGGGGGTGGTAGTAGTGGTAGGCATCCAGCCCCCCTGGCTAAGGGTGGTAGTTGTGGTGGGCATCCTGCCCCCTGGGTGGGGTGGTAGTAGTGGTAGGCATCCTGCTCCCCTGGGTGGGGGTGGTAGTAGTGGTAGGCATCCAGCCCCCCTGGCTAAGGGTGGTGGTAGGCATCCAGCCCGCCCTGGGTGAGGGTGGTAGTAGTGGTAGGCATCCTGCCCCCCCTGGGTGAGGGTGGTAGTAGTGGTAGGCATCCAGCCCCCCCTGGCTAAGGGTGGTAGTAGTGGTGGGCATCCTGCCCCCCTGGGTGGGGGTGGTAGTAGTGGTAGGCATCCTGCCCCCCCTGGCTAAGGGTGGTAGTAGTGGTAGGCATCCAGCCCCCCTGGCTAAGGGTGGTAGTAGTGGTGGGCATCCTGCCCCCCCTGGGTGAGGGTGGTAGTAGTGGTGGGCATCCTGCCCCCCTGGGTGAGGGTGGTAGTAGTGGTAGGCATCCTGCCCCCTGGCTAGGGGTGGTAGTAGTGGTAGGCATCCAGCCCCCTGGCTAAGGGTGGTAGTAGTGGTGGGCATCCTGCCCCCCTGGGTGAGGGTGGTAGTAGTGGTAGGCATCCTGCCCCCTGGCTAAGGGTGGTAGTAGTGGTGGGCATCCTGCCCCCTGGGTGAGGGTGGTAGTAGTGGTAGGCATCCAGCCCCCCTGGCTAAGGGTGGTAGTGGTGGTGGGCATCTGGCACCCCCTGGCTAAGGGTGGTAGTAGTGGTGGGCATCCTGCCCCCCTGGGTGAGGGTGGTAGTAGTGGTAGGCATCCAGCCCCCCTGGCTAAGGGTGGTAGTAGTGGTGGGCATCCTGCCCCCTGGGTGGGGGTGGTAGTAGTGGTAGGCATCCTGCCCCCCTGGGTGGGGGTGGTAGTAGTGGTAGGCATCCAGCCCCCCCTGGCTAAGGGTGGTAGTGGTGGTGGGCATCTGGCACCCCCCTGGCTAAGGGTGGTAGTAGTGGTAGGCATCCTGCCCCCCTGGCTAAGGGTGGTAGTAGTGGTAGGCATCCTGCCCCCCTGGGTGGGGGTGGTAGTAGTGGTAGGCATCCTGCCCCCCTGGCTAAGGGTGGTAGTAGTGGTAGGCATCCAGCCCCCCTGGCTAAGGGTGGTAGTAGTGGTGGGCATCCTGCCCCCCCTGGGTGAGGGTGGTAGTAGTGGTAGGCATCCTGCCCCCTGGCTAAGGGTGGTAGTAGTGGTAGGCATCCAGCCCCCCTGGCTAAGGGTGGTAGTAGTGGTGGGCATCCTGCCCCCTGGGTGAGGTGGTAGTAGTGGTAGGCATCCAGCCCCCCTGGCTAAGGGTGGTAGTAGTGGTGGGCATCCTGCCCCCTGGGTGGGGGTGGTAGTAGTGGTAGGCATCCTGGCCCCCTGGGTGGGGGTGGTAGTAGTGGTAGGCATCCAGCCCCCTGGCTAAGGGTGGTAGTAGTGGTGGGCATCCTGCCCCCTGGGTGGGGGTGGTAGTAGTGGTAGGCATCCTGCCCCCTGGCTAAGGGTGGTAGTAGTGGTAGGCATCCAGCCCCCTGGCTAAGGGTGGTAGTAGTGGTGGGCATCCTGCCCCCCTGGGTGAGGGTGGTAGTAGTGGTGGGCATCCTGCCCCCCTGGTTGAGGGTGGTTGTGGTGGTTGGCATCCAGCCCCCCTGGGTTGGGGTGGTGGCGCGCATTCAGGCCCCTGTGTGCATATGTGGCATTGGTGATGGGCATCCCGCCCCTATGGTGCTGCTGTTGCTGGTGTAAGTATATTCAGATTCCCCGTGTATGTGTGTGATGTGTCGTGTACGTGTTGTATGTGTTTTGTGGTTGGTGTCTGACTTACCTTCTGCGCCGTACGCGTCCGTGCCTGTTCCGGTAGTAGATGTAGAATATTGGTATGATCGGGACGAAGGGATTCATGGTTGGTTCGTGTCGTTCGTCCTTCTCGTTGCTTCGCGTCGTCCTCGTCGCTTGGCTTCGTCCTCTTCGCTTCGCGTCGTCCTCGTCGGTGCTGTGTTTGTCTCGTAGCCGTGGATCGTGTTGTGGCGCGATTCGGAGCTTATGTGCGCCTCTCCCGGATGCTTTGACGTGCCGTGCGTAGCGACGGGTTCGGCGCGTACGGAAAGCGCATCGTACTTGTCCGGCCGGACGGGGCTGCATTTTCCCTTCCGTGCGACTCGATTCGGCGTTTCCGGATTCGCCTCGGTCGGAGAACAGGACCTGGTTTGGGTGAGTACGGCTCGGCCGGGATTTTTGCTGTTGTGCGCATCGTACTTGCTCGTTCGGTGTGCTGTACGGATCGGTCGGGAAACTGGCTTTCGCATGGCTTTTTTCCCGACCGAATAGTATTGGGTGCGCCTCCGACCGAGATCGGAATCGGCCCCTAAGCCTGAAGGCTGCTCTCCACAGCTACCACTTGGATTGCTTACTACGGTTATCTTTGACCTCTTAAATCACCATAAGTGTTGTTTGGACTGGTACAGGGTGCCCACTTTAATTAATGGACAGCATATACCAGGCCAACTTCTCACACTTCGATAGAAAAAAACACTTAGTCCTTATTATTACCAATACTGATTTGTGAGAGATCTATTCTTGCAACAGGTGCTGGCAACAGCGGTTCTGCATAAAGAGCCTTAAAATGCTTAAACCAGACCCCTGAGGCAATAAGGAATTCCAGGTGAGCATGGTCTTTAAGTCCCCTATGGGCAACCAGATGCCAGAATGTTCTGGCATCCTTCTCCTTAGCAGCTTCCAATAAATCCTCCCATGCTTTAGCTTCTCAATGTGTCTTACTCGGTTTTATTGCTCTGGTGTAGTTCCATCTAGCTGATGAAATAGCAGATCTCACATTGCTCCTTAAGGCTTTTTGCCTTTTTGCAGGTATTATCAAACCATTCATGTCGTTTAGGGATGTGTCTGTGAATAACTGCGTTTTTTATAACAAATACTTTCAGATTGGAAAATAATGCATGACCAATAAGACAAGGGTGATCTATGCAGGTATTAAACTAAGTGTAAACAATACCATAATTTTTAACTTACTAATGCCTCATCCTTTACTATGTCCAGCCATTTTCCATTGCGTCTATTGTTAGTCAAGGTGATTGCATTGTGAATGGATAACTCAGTGTGGGCGCTAACGCTGAATTGAGTCCCTTTTAGCTTTAATACAAGGGGAAATGATCGCTCTCTTGGCGATCTAGAATCTCCATATCCATCAGTTCATAATATCTATCATAACGTAGTCAATGTTGCTACGGTAGTCCCCCACTCTTAAATGATGGATTAGCTTCAGGGTCCAACTGAGTCCGCCCATTACATGCTCTTAAACCATGGGTAAGCACAATGTCAGATATCGGGATAGCAGTAAGACTCATTTTAAGATTCTTATTTGTAGAGGGATACAGGGGAATTCCCCAGCATTCATCTTCAGGCTGTATCAACTTGAGCAGAGGGTCGTATGGTTCAAAACTACAGTTAAAATCACCTGCTATTACCTTATGAAAGCCTGACCTTAAATCTTCCAAAGGAGAGTCTACGATTTTCATTGTTTGAGATGATTTATTACAAGAGGAAGATCTGCTGTAAATATTCAAAAAGAGATAGGGGCTCCCCTGCTTGGGAGACAATAATAATACAAGAAGGTCTGGGGAGTCAATGTCAATAGAACACGAAAGTGATACTTTAAGCCAGAAAAGGCCGCTCGACAGCCTACCTGTTTTAGAGGGAAAGGCTGTAACACTAAAAGTCATATATCTCAGCTTGTGGACCTTATCAACTACCCATATTTCTTGATAGAGACAAATATGGAACCTCTCAATGAATCGACCCCAATCGTCAAAAATCAGCTTAGGTTTTATTCCTGCGATGTTTCACCTCAGTAACTGTAGGCCGGCTGACAGAGAGTGTCTCATGTTTGAAGTTAGATGATTACATACGCTATTGGGTTCTGGAATGGAAATGGACCTTGTTGGTGGATTGGCTAGGTAAGGATAAGAACATTCCTCACTAGGGGAAGTAATACTATTGGAGCTTGGAATGTTGCTAAATGGAGAACCATAGTCATAGTCAAATCCTTTATTCGATCAGTTATAAATGATCATAAAAGCACAGAAATAAAAACATGTTTCAAAATTCATTATCAATACAAGCAATAAATAATTCATATTTCATCAGCAGTGAAAAAATTTAAAGAAAGAAAGGACCCTACTACATCGAAACAATTCCGCATTGTAAAAACTATCATTACCCTATCAACCCCCATATAATGAGCACGATAATTAGCAGATGGCCAACCCAAAAGTTGATGGTACCCCCCTCTTCCTTTTTTTCATACAGGCCCATAAGAACGTAGCTACCGAAAAACATACCAACGGGTCAGATAACATTTTTAAAAAATATAATGCCACCCGGCATTGATTAAAATTCCTTTTCTTTAAAATTGGTTTTAGATAGTCGTTCCTTTCCTTCTCAGAGAGCCTGCAGAATAAAACTAGATGCAATTCAGTTTGTTTTGACAGGTTGTCACATGGGCACAAAATTAGATCTGCATGATTATAGGTTTTGTCCGGATAACCTAGCATGAGTGGAATCATGTGCAATCGTAACCTCAATAATATAAATCTATGTTGTGAATTGGTGACGTTTGCTAGATAAAAAAATCCTCTCTCTGTCAATGGCGGATTTAAACGACAGGTTACAACTGCATGTTTCTCTTTATGATGTTCCCTTCGCTCATAATCCGCCATCTTCAGAAACATACTTTTGACTTTTTGCTTTGAAACCTTTCTGCACGCATATGGATCCTTAAATAATTCAGAGAAGCCGATTTTATTCAAAAGTGTTTTTACGTAGCCAAGCCACCTGACATCCTGCTATTATCCATATTCAAACAATTCTTTATTATTGTTTGAGTCAATGACAGTGTATCCCTCCGCCAGATTGAGTGCACAAAAGGATTGGGGCTAATTGTATTGTATCAGCAATGTAAGGGAGATCCAGTTCCAAGTGTAAAATATAATTGGAGGCAGAGACGGGGAGGCCCACTAAAGACTTAAAGAACTTATTTTCAATAGTTTGGAGTGCGTTAGTTGCTACAGAACCCCACACTCCGGCCCCATACATTACTGCTGCCTTAACTTTAGCCTGATATATGTTTCTTATCGGTAAGAGAGGTATAGCACCCAATTTTTGGGCAAAAGATTTTACCGCCAAAAGGCTTCTTTCCATCACACACTTTCTTCCTTCCACCAACCTTGACCATGATAAATCTTTGTCAAACAAAACCCCCAAATAGGGGAAGGTGTCGACCACCTCTATTCTCTCCGTGTCCACATGTAAGTAGGGAATTCTATCTCTTTTTCTTGCTCCTACTAAGATTGCAAAGGACTTAGTATGATTTACCTTCAGGTCTATTGAGTCCATGAAGGATACATACGAAGATATCAAGTGTTGAAGACCACGCCCCGTCCTGGCGATCAACACCGCATCATCCGCATAAGCCAAAATGGGTAGGAGTTGCGAATTAAATATAGGAACGTCTCTTGCAGTCATAGTAAGTGCATTTTCTACTCCGTTTGTGTAAACGGAGAAGAGAAATGGGGCGAGGACACATCCCTGCCTTACTCCTCTGGCGATTTTGAATAAACGTGTACAATCCCCATTTTTAGTATATCGGACCGAAGCCGTGGCATTGGAGTACAACTGTCTGATAAAATTTAGTATGACTGGATCAACCCCCAACTCCCCCATTATTGTCCATAGCTTTTCATGGACCACACAGTCGAACGTTGCCGACAGGTCCATGAACGCCATGTAGATTTTCCCCTTCTTCATTCTGGTGTATTTTTCTGCTATCAGTGCCAAATTCAAGCACTGGTCCACGGTGCTCCTTCCCTGCTGGAACCCATACTGGGCCTGGATTAAAATGTTATTGTCCATGGCCCACCCCTCTAAATTAGAGAGGAGGAGCCGGCCCATGAGGTTCGCTGTTGTGTCCAGCAGGGAAATCGGTCTGTAATTTTTTGGATTGGCCCTGTCCCCTTTTTTATAGATTGGGATGATGACACCTACGGACCATGACGGTGGGGGACCTACTCGGACTATACTGTTCATGACATTCGTTAGTAGGGGTGGCCATAGTTCCGGTGTTTCTTGAAAAAAGTCTATTGGGACACCGTTTGGTCCTGAGGCCTTACCCGAGCAACACGATATCAGACCTTTCTTCACTTCCATAAATGAGAAGGAAAGAGGAGCATGATGGTTTATTTCCATATTCATGGGTGATGTTCGGGGAGTTGTACTTGAGGCAAAGATGTTCTCGAAATGGGCTACCCATGCTTCCTCATCTAAATTGTTATCTAGTGTGGGATCTGAGGGATTATTAAAGTGCGGTGTATTGACTATCCTCCAGAAATCACGGCTATTACCCATTTTGGCTGCTATATCAAGATCCTCCCAAATTTCCTCTTTTATAGCCTTCTCTCTATTTTTCCTAGCAAGCTTGTATGCAGCCCGCAATCCCCTAATTTGATCTGGGATTCTAGGTCTAATTTTCAAGGCGTGCATCAAAGCCCTCCTTGCTTTTGTGCAAGGGGAATCAAACCAGCCCCTGTCGGACCCCTTCTTTGATTCTTTTGTACATGTAAGAGCCAGTTTTACCTTCTCTAGGAGATCACAAAAGGCCATCACAGTTTCTCCTGCTTCAGCCTCTGGATCTAGGCAAATTGCTATCTTGCTGGATGTGGTTGATATAATTTCTGCGGTCAATTTAGGTTTATCAACACGAGCCCATTTTAGTTGTATTCCATTCCTTCGTGCCACTATCGGGGTATCAACATTCTGAATATGTGGGACTTCCCCTATGGATACCTTTATCCGAAGTGATAAAATAGCATGATCACTAAAAATTGTGAATTGGTTTGCCAGCCTGCTGGCTCTAATGCTGATAGGGGTGGTAACTAACATGTAGTCAATAATTGACTCTAGGCCATTTCTCTGAAAGGTTCCTGCCGTGTTACCTGATGAAAGTTCTAAGTCACAGGTCATTACCATATTTCGGGAGGTTAGCATCTTGTTTAAACAGTTACCATATTCGTTGTGTACGAAGTGATATATAGTATTCCCCCCCAAATCCTCTAGGCCACAAATAGGGGCTACATTATATTTGCAGGGATATATATTGAAATCTCCCAGCCAAACAATGTTAGGGGCCTCATTCCTAATGTTGCCTATGGAGTGATCCAAAGCCTTGTCAACCTCACCAACAATAGCGAGCCTATTTAGGCCGAACTCATTGTTATAGGTGTTAATTAAGAGCCACTTGCCTTCCTGATGTATCTCAAGTGTGAGGATATGGAAGTTTACATTTGGGGATTCGAATTTTATTACCTTCCCTGGAAAATTATTCGGGATCAAAGTCAAGATGCCCCCCTTGGCCCTTCCTGAAGGCGAAGGTTTAGCTGGAGTTTGTACCCGTTTATATAAATTGGCTCAGTACACCATGTCTCCTGAAAACATGCAATGTCATGGCCTTGACATATTTTCAACCAGTTCTCATCACTCAATTTTTGGGAAATGCCAGCCACGTTCCATGAGGCTGTCTTGAGGACTGTTTTAGTAACCCCCCTTTGTGCTTCAAGTAGGTGTGGGGTCGTTTCAGTAGAACAAACCAAACTAGCCTGATTCTCACAATTAACTTGAGAGTTTCACTGGGATGGATGCAGTCAGTCGCATGCTTCTAGATCAGTCAGAGGGGCAAATCTATTCTCAAGGCTTAAGCCTTGTACCATAAGAGAACCCCCTGGGTTCTTCCATGCCTGATTCTCCTTCTAGGGTAAATTGCTCCTTTGGAATAACGAAACAGATGGTCTATAAAAATAACCCAGCGGTAACACAGTAATTTCGGAATTCTTTAGGGAAACGTTACCTAAATACTCTAAAATATGTCTGACTATAAATTCATTATTAAAATTTAAAACCACACAGTCTCCAACATTTCTTTTCTTGCCGGGCCTACCCACGCTGCCCTTCTAGCCATAATCAAATGACTTGAGAGGTTCCCAGCTCTCCCCCCCTACCCCCCCCTCATTCAGTTTTTCTGTCAGCCAGTGTGGGGCCTTGGACATCAATTGAGTTGTAGATTCCAGTTGACCCTCCCTCAACAGTGGTGTGTTCCCTAACACCAGTACCAGAGGTGCGGCTGCCGGGGGGGGATATAAAGTCTGTGTCCCAATCTCTGGTGGCCCGACATTTGGCCTTTCCTCTCTTTGGTGCTCTAATCGGTTTCCTGGCCCTAACCCTGGGCCAGGCGCCTTTCCTCCCCGAAAGGTGGAAACTATGTTAGAGGGCAGAGTTTGGTGGTTTATTGTGCCGTCCGCACCACTTGGCTGTTGCCAGTGTGGTTGTCTATTGGTGGCTGTATCCGAAACTGAACTCGTATGCGGGTCAGAAATCCGGCGTGGGACATTGGCCAGGTTAGTAGGTGAGGACTCATTGTTTGGGCTATTTCCAATCCATCCTGTCCTATGGGGCTGATTTTGGGATTGAATCTCTTGGTCCGGTCTTGATCTTGAACTTGATCCAGTCCCGGCATTCAGTGTCAATGACAGTGTCTCTAGTACATGGTCATTTTTTGTAGCCTGGGCTTCTAGTCTCGCTAGCTTCCCTTCAATCCTGTTCAATGTTGCTGTAATAGGGTTCAGCATCGTGGCTACTACAGTCTCCAGTCTCTGCCACATGTCCTCATTAGTCAAGGGGCTCACAGATAAAATGGGGGTTTCCGAGATGCGTTCTCTGTCTTGCATGCCGTCTTGCATGCCTTGTACAGCTGCCTCTTCATCACAGCTCTCTCTTGCTTTAGCTTGTCTGGGCGCTTTTGCTGGTTTTTGGTTCTATGCACCTCCCCCTCTTTTCCTCTTGCCTGGGTATTCCGTGTTTGCTCCCAGGATCTTTTTTACCCCTGCGGCCCTGGTGGATATTCCTGTTTTTGATTTTGATTTTGTCAGTACAGGTTGGTCGATCAATGTTCCCATTAATACTTCTGATCCCTCTCCTGAGTTTGTAATAAGGGTTGTTTTGGGGTAGGAAGAGGTGTTTCGCCCATCAGGGCGGCGCTTGTTTGGGGGATAGGCTCCAGGGATAAGCGACGTTCCATCATCTCAATTTCATGTGCTAGAAGGGACGTTGCTCTGGTTAAAAACGAGTCAAGAGTTCCCTCAATTGCCTCTCCCAAACGGTCATTTTGACCCTTACGCTTACTCATCGTATGGCGAGACTATACAGTTAGACTGAGTAACAACAATTAAGGATGAATATGGTCAGTACCTTGTGTGCAGTCGCCGATTTCAGAGGGTGGGCCCAGTCCAGCCTCTTCTGGACTCCGACGGGCGTGGATGGGCCCGCCCTTGGCCCGGGCTTGGCCCGTGCGCGTCCCGCGCCGTGGATCTACGATGGCGCTTTATGCGCGACCAGGGGCCCAGGAGAGGCTGGGAGATGTAGTCCTCTCCTGCCCGTGTCTCCCGAGTCAGCTGCAAGTCCGGAGGTTTCAGCGGCTACCATGGAGAACCAGTCACAGGGACTACGGGCCAGATGTACGACCCTATTTTGCATGCTCAAACGGGCTTGCGACCCGTTTGCGCATGCAAAATCCAATAGGGCCATGTACAATCCCTAATTAGCGAGTCACAATTTTTTTTGCGACTCGCTAAATAGGAATTGCGAGTCGCTATTAGGAAGGGGCGTTCCAAGGGTGTCCCTTCCTAATAGCGTGTCAGAGGCCTATGTAAGAATGTTTTGCAACTGCAATTGCGGTCGCAAAACACTCGCAATTTACCGCCCGCTTCAAGAGGGTGGTAAAGCACTCGCAAATGGAAAGGGATCCCCAGGGGACCCCTTCACCTTTGCGAATGCAGGGGAAAATATTTTTTAGGGGCAGGCAGTGGTCCCAGGGACTACTACCTGCCCTTAAAAAATGAAACGAAAACGTTTCATTTTTCTTTTTTTAAATGCATCCCGTTTTCCTTTAAGGAAAACGGGCTGCATTAAAAAAAAAACTGTTTTATTTAAAAGCAGTCCCAGACATGGAGGTCTGCTGAGCCCAGCAGGCCACCATACCTGGGAGGGCCAGCCATTCCTAATGGGGTCGCAAATTGCGAGTGCCTCATTAATATGCATGAGGCATGCAATTTGCGACCCCATTAGGAATTGCTAACCGTGTCTCAGACACTGTTGTACATGTCATTTAGTGACTCGCAAATTGCGCCTCGCAATTGAGCGCAATTTGTGAGTCGCTAAATGACATGGTCGTATATCTGGCCCTAGGACTGGGGGAGTAGTGCCTAATTCGAAGAAAGCAGGATACTGTAGCAGTCAATCAACTTCAATCCAACCACTGTCAATGGGAATATCTAAAGTGACAGCAACATTCAAACCCTTAACACAGACTAATCCACCAGCGGGCGAACCCCTATTCACCCCTAAGTGCCCTCTAGCTTTGGGATCCGCGGGAGGTCACAGTTTGAAATTAATTTTGAAGCCACTGGGGGGGAGGGAGGGGGGTAGTATTCAAATCTGGTGAAATCAAATCCTCCACCAGAACTTTAGATCCTAATTTTAACTCAATGTCATCCCAGTCATCCATCGGAGAAGAGAAACACTTTACATTGACAATGTCTGAATATACAATAGAAGAGCAATGCCTAATGTTCGTGTTCCAATAGAGGACTTTGTTCTTCAATGAAGATCTATCTTCATATGCACCGGAAAGTAATTTTGGAACCATCAGAATGTAAACGGGGTAACCCTCCTGCTCCAGACTCCAATTGGTGGGTCTTCTTTCTGATAGGTGGAACTAGTGGGTCCAGAGTTTACTGGGGGCGCCTGGATAGATGAAGAAAAACCTAAAGGCTGGCATGTGGATGGTAAAAATCGCCTCTGTGTGGCAGGACCCTTGAGTGTGCGAATAGGAGGCTGGTGTAAAATATGTAGAGTGGTTGGCAAAAATGGAGGATAATCGACCTTGCGAACGGGGACAAGTGTATGTGGTCAACATGGACCCTTGAGGGTCCCCTTGAACTCCCTCTAGGTAGGGGATTGTGAAATGACCAGGGCAATATATGTGTGGCTGGAAAAGCAATAGCCCCACTTCCTGTCAAAAGGGATTTATTAACAGTGTCCCCAGATAGTTTTGCAAGAGCACGTCATGTCCTGGACAGCTTGTTTTGAGTCTTTTATCTCATCCCTCATCGATTTGATTAAGCTGACAGCCTCCGCCAGCGATGTTGGCTCTTGAGTAATTGGTAACAGGTACTGTTGAAACCTGAGGGTCAACTGAGGCAAAAGAGTGAGGCTGAAGAATTTCAAATATGTTAGAACATGCAACATTTGGAATAACCTTGATATGGCCCCTTTCAGAGCAAATACTAATTTCAAAAGTTCCTCTGGTGGGAGAAGCATGTGACCTTGTATTTGTTCCGTAGGCCGAGCCTTCTCTTGATAGCTTTCATTTCGTTCTAAATATTACTGCCACTTTCCCCCCTTTAGGAGCACTATCAATACTGAGGGTTTAGTTGTCACTTCTTCTCTAAGGTTATCAAAATCATTGGGCACACAATTCATGGACGCATATTTTTGTAGTTTAGAATGACTATGATGCAAAGGAGCACTAGACGGGCTGATAGAGGCCTTCCTTTTGCCCATCTCTTCGCTGGGTGGAGCGGGAGTCACAAACAAGGGGAATTCAATAAAAGCACACAGAATCAGAAAGAATTACAGTACCTTTAAGCCTTATGCCCATGAGAATCAATGAAGGTGTAACCTGCATTCTGTAATAAAACTAAGAGATGTGGCCTGCCCTACCTTATCCTGGCTTTGACGGGCTTGGACAGGCCCGCCCTTGGCCCGGGCGCAGCCCTCGCTGTGGGGCTCCTCATTGCGCTATATAGTGCTGACTTGCTGCAGGTGGGAGAGATCGCCAGAGACCGCCACCTGGGGCCCTTGTACTGCTGGTTCTTGAAGTCCCCGCAGGGAACAAACAGCAAAAGTTACCTCAAAGTGGTAAGCTAAATATGCCAGTTGAGAGCAGTAAAACCAATTTCAACATGTTTTAGTGGCAGAGTACATGCACTGGGGGCCTGGGTAGTTAAGTCCCAGTGCCCGAAATAAATAAAAAACAGCAGCACCAGCGTACAAATTAACGGTGATCATGCAAATAGCAGGGCATTTTCGTACAGACGGGGTGCAAATTCTGCACTTTGAGAATGTGTCAGCACAGGTGGGGGCATGCTGGCATTGCTGGACTTCATCCCTACATTGACAGATGTTTGCAATCATACAAGGATGAAATAGTGCTCAAATGATTTTCAAAGAGACAGGGTCCATGCAAATCCTTTCTAACTCCCTCTTCATTCTGTGTCAAATTAGTATATTAGAACCATACCAAGAACTAGCCAGCTTGCAATGCAGCAATGTGACCTGGTTAATTAGTTACACATTTGGCCACCAAAATTTCATTTAGAATATGGAACCAAATTTTGAAGTGAGCACCATGTGTGATGCAAATTGATGTAAAATGTACCCTGTTCTTTATCAACAGCTAATTATGTGGATATGGGTTGTCTTGCAATATTCTACAGTTTTTACTGATAAGTAAAAGGAGGTAGACTGAACTGCGTAAGTATTCTTTTCCATGCTCGAAGAGTAGGTCAGCGAAAAGAGATAGGTTTAAAGAGTCAAGATGAAAGAAGATTCATTATTGAAATTATTGGGGGATATTCTCAAGAACGTGCAATAATCATCGCCAAAATAGGTTAACTCAATTTTGCATACTGCTGTCTATCGTGGGAAAATAACGCCGTGTTAACGTCATATTCACAACACGGCGGCAACATGCGATAGTATCCCGATAACGCGTCAAATGTCCGCGATAAAATTACCGGGATGACGATAAAAATCTAAAGCCGAACGTGAAAAAAGCGGCGATGGGCCCAACCGCGATAAAAAAAACAGCGACAAGCTGCGCCAGGCCTGCAATTCACACACGTCATGCGGGAAAAAGCACTATAAAAGCAGAAAAAAACAACAACTGCGAAGCACAATGGAGGTAGCTGGAGCAAGTACAGAGGACAACCAGAACCCCACAAGCCCCACGGAGGACCAGCCTGGGACCTCGGTGTCAGGGAAGGGCAAGGAGAAGAAGAAGAGGAAGACGCGGTTCAGTCCGCAGGGAAACAGGATCCTGATAACAGAGGTGAGAGAACACCATCAACAACTGTTCGTCACCTCCACTGTGTCATTGGCAACAAAAAATGGAATATGGCAGTCCATCGTGGACAAGGTGAATGCAGTCGGAGTGCTGAGGAGGACAATGGAAGAGGCCAAGAGGCGCTGGAATGATGTGAAGCGCAAAACCAAGCAGAAACTCTGCAACAGCCAGAAGGCAGCAACGCAGACTGGAGGTGGGAGTCCAGCGCCACAGGAGGAGCTGGATGAGATGGAGGAAATGGTGTCCACAGTCATCAGTGTGGAGACGGTGGCAGGAGTTGGGGGACCGGACACTGCACAACATGACCTGACACAACAGCAACAGGGTGAGTAACGACCAGGAACTGGGGGACGGGGGGAGATGGGCACAATGGCACACATGCACAAATAAGTATAGCACATCTGCGGACAAACCATGCCCAAGAGTCACAACTCCCACCAAGAGCCCAATTTACCCAAGTATGCAACATCTCAGCACTGTATAAGCAAAGAAGTCAAAGGCACACCCCCTGAAAGGGATAAGGAGCAGCAAAATCAGAGCTGCAGGGGCGACTCTCCCAAAATGCAGCATACACACATAACATTCAGAGCACATCAACATTGACAACAATGTGGTACAAACTGCAACATGTTCACAACAGAATAGAGGGCACAACTGCTGCCGCTTGTGTGGAGAAACTGGCCAATCACATTTGTCATAGCAGGGAAATGTGAGATGAAAATGTACAAGTACAAACACACATCCGTGATGTTGTCGAAATGTCCACTGTCCCGCATCAATAAGGCAGCCCCCCCAAACAGTCACAATGTGACGTGCTCAAGTGAAGAAATTGTTAATGATTGTGTTCCTTCGGGCTAATCCTGCTGCGGCTGCACTGGGGTGTGGTCCACCTTCCTCATCTTCATCATCATCGTCGAGGTGCTTCTGGCACTTGGATCCATGGGGCATTGGAGCATACACATATGTTGTGCAACACACAACATGCAATGATCATCTTGCACACTATCTCCGGGCTGTACAGGAGTCTTCCACCTGTGATGTCCAGGCACCTGAAACGTGACTTCAACACGCCAAATGAGTGCTCCACAATGCCCCTGGTGCGTTTGTGGGCCGCATTGTACTGCCTCTGGGCCTGGGTGTTCGTTTTTCGGAGGGGTGTCATCATCCACGGGCAGAGTGCATATCCTTGATCACCTGTGACAGGGGAGAGAGATATGTGTCAATCAGTGGTTCTGCATTCTGTGTTGGCAGGCTTATTAGTTTAGTGGTGTGTGATGTGTGTGACTTTGGGATTCATGTTTGACATGTATTGCTTGTGGCAAATGAGAGGCATCCATGTGTATAACGTTGCCTCCCAGCTGCTCCTCACTCCCCCTGAGCCTATTTACTTGTGTGCGCTGCACGGTTGCATCACTTGCACTCCTAAGACACACCATTGTCATGCCTGTCTGCGCATGTCCACAAGCCTGACAACGACACTGTGATATTGGCCGTTGAAGGTGGTCGGCCACGTATGTGTAGGCCTATGGTCAGGATATGGCGGACACAGAGACACACACAGTAATTACTTTGGTGGCCATCCCGGAAGTGAACCACGCCCAGAGCCCCGGGCTATTTATTCCCACTCCTACGCTGGACTGGCGTACACTGGGCCAGCCCACTCCGCTTACGCTTACCGGGGGGTACGACATAGCTACATGTCCAAGGTCTTCCCCACTGCCTGAGGTGACATGGTTGCGTCCACTGTCCACAACACTACAAACACCAGCAGTATATGTCCACATGGACATGTCTGTGCCCTGCATGCGGAAGTCTGCCCAGCACATCACCACCATACTTGGCATTGTGTACATTCTTATTCATGGGTCACTTGCCTCCTTCGCACAGACTTGGTTCCCACCTCTCCCCACAATCTGCAATAGTGTGGCAGAGGTGCCATGACGTGGGTGGTTTGTCTACATGGCTGGCCACGGTTACCACAGTTACTTGTGTTGTGTTGTCGTGTCTGGTAGGTGGGCATGTTGTTTGGCATGTTGTATGTGATTTTGTAACGTGTGCATTCCCACAGTTGTGAGTTGCATGATTGTGGAGTTGAGGTGTGTGGTGTGTTCATTTGGTACTTAACAACGAGCAGTGCATTTCCATAGGTGCCATCCTGGAAGCGCTGGTTGATGATGGACTGTCGGAAGATGTAGGAATCATGGACACTGCCTGGGTTGTTGGCGACGACATTGGTGAAGAGTCCCCGGTGGTCCACTATTGCCTGCACATTGATGGAATGCGTGTGCTTTCTGTTGCAGTAATTGTGTCTAGTGTCGGCAGGGGGCACAAGTAGGACATGTGTGCAGTCAATTTCCCCCAACACGTGCGGGAAGCCAGCTATGGCGTAGAAGCCTTGCTTGGTCTCCAGTTGTTCCTGCGCAGTGTGGGGGAAGTGAAGGTGCTGGGGTACCAAGCTGATGACGGCATCCAAGACAGGTGTGAGGAACTTTGATAGGGCTGGCTGTGAGACTCCTCCGATTCTGGCAGTTGTTGGTTGGAAGGTACCAGAGGCCAACAGGTGCAGCACAGCCAGCAGCTTTGTCTGTGGAGGGATGTTGGTTGTCCGCTGTGTTGGCACCGTCAGCCTGTGGACAATGTGGGTCAGGATGCGGAGGATGGTTGTCCTTTTGAGCCTGTAGTGGGCAATGACCTCCTCTGGCGTTAAGTCTGTGAGGCTGGTGCGTTTTCGGAAGGTTCTGCGCTGCCTCGGTTGGTCCGGGGGGGGGTGGTTTGGAGGGTGGGGGTGGTGGAGGTGGGCGTTGGGTCTCCAAGCTGCATGATTAGTAGCTCCATGGCATGTGTTGGTCTTCAGATGTGGCTCTGGGCTGGGCTCCCTTTCATACTGCAGGTTGTCGTCCTGCTTAACACCAGTAGAAGGCAGGTGTTAAATCCCTGCTGCTAACGCGCCTTCTCGCCTGTTTTTGGATCGCATCGCAGATCTGGCTGGTCGTTGTGAATATCGCGAAGTGGTGTTTTCGTGTGTTTTTGCACGGGTACGCCTACTCTGCATATCATTAGCGTTAGTTATCGCTCTCATCCGTGGCGATGTTTTTTGCGGCAGCTATCGCTGGAAAACTGGCGATATAGGCAGTTTGCACCAGCTTGAGAATGGGGCGAAAAATCTATTGCCACTTTTGCGGCGCTAAAATGCCGATAAATCGGCGATCGGTCCTTGAGAATATGCCCCATTGAGTATTAATGAAAGTGTGGAATCATTGTGAGCTCCTAGACACTTTAAGCAGGGGAATGATTCTAACAATTGTTTCAGGATCAAGGCTGAATTATAATCTCAAATGAGCAAAATGTTGATTTTAATTTTTGCACAGCACACATATTTTTCAAACATGCAAATATCAATTAACTGCTTGAGCGAGACAAATATGACATGCTGGCAAGCACTTCGCAGATTCTTTGGAAAGGTGCATTTTGGTCAGATGTTGCTCTTCTATATGGTGGCAGACTTTTACACCAGTCTGAGGTGATCTTCATCCTGACATTTAGTATAACTGCTAATTCTCTGAACACTAGGAATATCCTGCAACACTATAGTAATTCTTAAGAGAGGCTACTTTTCTGGCACTGGCACTGCAAGCATTACTTCAGTAAAATCGTGTGTAGATTAGATCATTTAGGTGTTTGTTCTAAGCGTGCATCATTCCCCCCCCCTCTCCTTCCGTCAAGCTGCCAATTGGAGAAGACTGCATATGTATGCATGTTGTATGTGTTATTTATGGTGGCTATCTTTCTGCATTAATATTGTATGTCAATAATTAACTAGAAGCTACTTCAAGCAACTTCGAAAATGGAACTATTGCTAACTTGGGAGCATTTGATGAAATTGTCCAGCCTGCTCATTAGTATCCCAGTGAGAAGAGGTCTGGTTTATCAACATATCACAGGAGTTAGCCTCTCTGGTCAGAGGTATCATAATGTCACTTAGTTTCTATTTCATCATTCAGTCTAGCATAAAAGTGAGTATGGCTTTTCTGAAGTATCATCATTATTCACTGTTCTGCATACATAATAGACCACCTATCTTGACCAGTTTCCATTGAAAAGTTTTTTTTTCAAATTGCCTTATTTCTCTTGTATCAAATTTTCAGATTTTCCTCATGAAACCCCGAAAAATCCAAAGGGATAACATTAAGTACCAATTAGTCAAGATGTGCACAGTCAGAAATCCACTAACCTCGAATAATTTCCCATCACCATCTTTAGGGTGGATAAAGGAAGGACGGGTAAAGACTGCATAATATCCATACTCTTTTGCCTATTACATAGTGCTGCTTTATATTTGCTTTGAATCTGCAGTTTTCTGGTAGAGACATGATCTTATCACAGATTCCTTACCTTCAAATTTCCCAGATGTCAGACTGGATCTGGAAGATTTTTCTTCGAGCAATACCTCTGCACTCCGGTAGGTGGCTTCGGTTGGCTTTGTGTGATGCCATCAGCATCGTCCGCGCTGTAGTGACTTCCACGTCACCTATATAAGCACCAACTCGGCACAGTGACGTCAGTTACTTTTCACAACTTTTCACACCAGAAGCGCGGAGCCCTTAACTCCACTGACATTGATGTCTTGTGATCAACTTAGCTGGCCATTTCTGATCTTCTTGAGAACTCTGGGCAGGAGTGGTATGGGTGGAAAGGCGTGGAGGCCTGAGATCCACTCAAGACAAAAAGTGCTTCCGAGCGAGAGCCACCTTGGAAACTCCAGCGCACAAAACTGCTGACATTGCGCATTTTCGGAGGATGCAAATAGATCTCACAAAGGCTGTTCCTACTGTTGAAAGAGACCTTGCGCCACCCCTGGATGGAGACGCCATTTGTGATCCGCTTCGACGGTATCGACAGCTGAGTTTATCCCCTCTGGTGTTCAGAGAACCTGCCAGGTACTGAACCACCAGGGATATGCCCTGGTGTTAAAGCCAAGACCAGAGACGCAGAGCCTCCTGAAAAAAGGTCCATGAACAAATACACCGCCCTGTTTGTTGCAGTACCACATGGCAGTGGTGCTGTCTATGAACACTTGTACAAGCCTCCCCTTGATGGAAGAAAGGGAGGCTTTCAATGCTAAATGAATTGCTCGGAGCTCCAACAGGTTGATTTGGAGCCCGGATTCCACCGGAGACCAGAGTCCTCTGATCTCCACCTCTCCCAGGTGGCCACCTCATTCCAGGAGTGATGCATCTGTCACCACTGTGAGATCTGGTTGGGGAAGGGAGAGGGATCTGCCTGTGATCCAATTGCAGTTTTTCAGCCACCACTGCATATCTTGTGCAGTTCCCTCCGAAATCTGGACCATGTCGGAGAGGATGCTGCTCCCACGGAACTTCAGGCCCCACTGCAGAGCCTGTATAGGCCATCTGGCATGTGGCACTAGCAGGATGCAGGAGACTTACAGGCCCTGCAGCCTCAGAATCATTCCAATCAAAATCCAGGATAGAGGCTGAAACATCAGTATCATTGCCTGAATATCCTGGACTCACCACTCAGGAGGATAGGCCCGAAACTGCACTGTGTCCAGAACAGCTCCACTGAAAGGGAGTGTCAGAGAGGGATTCAGGTGTGACTTCGGCACGTTGATAGTGAACCCCAGTGAGTGGAGCAGGTCTGCCGTAGTCTGGAGGTGGGAGACGACAGCCTGAGGAGAGCCCGCCGTCAACAGCCAGTCATCGAGATGGGGGAAGACTGACAACCCTGATTGGCGTAGATGAGCTGAGACCACCGCCATCACCTTGGGGAACCCCCGAGGGGCGCACGTAAGGCCAAAGGGGAGCACGGTGAACTGAAAATGCTTCTGGCCTACAATGCACTGCAGGTAGCGCCGATGAGCAGGCAAGACAGGAATATGGAAATAGGCATCCTACAAGCCCAATGCTACCATCCAGTCTCCCGGGTCCAGGGCAAACAGGACCTGAGCCAATGTGAGCATGTTGAACTTTTCCTTTTTGAGGAAGTAGTTTAGGGCTCGTAGATCTAGAACAGGATGAAAGATCTTGTCCTTTTTCGGGACCAGAAAGTAGCTGGAATAACAACCGCAGCATACTTCTGGTGCTGGAACGCTCTCTATGGCTCCCTTGGCCAAGAGAGTAATGACTTTCTCCTGAAGCAAAATAAAATGATCCTGTGAGAAGTTGGCCTGGTATATGCTGTTCACTAATTAAAGTGGACACCTTGCACCAGTACAATTCGACTCTTATGGTAGATAGGTTTAAGACAACCTTTAAAGAAAGCTATCCTAGTGGTAGCTGTGGAGAGCAGCCTTCAGGCTAAGTCTTGAAGGAATGTAAAGCAGCTTGTTTTACCACACAATCTCTTGAATCACCAAATGAAAAGACACCACACAGGTATATATATCAAATATATATGTATTTATTACTAAACAACTCTCTACTAATCTCTTTATGAGATTAGAAGTCAGGAACATATGTACAAG
>CAWUFW010028018.1:0-23830 GCA_963921515.1 Calotriton arnoldi
ACTGGGGTGGTGGAGTGAGCTAAAGAATGATGATGGATTAAACCCAGATCAGTTGACTGGGGGTGAGTGTTTGATTGGCTCAAGCGTTCCGTCCATCATCCCCTTTTGTATCGCTTTGTTCACCCTAAGTTGGCGGGGGTATGCCCAGACGTGGGTCCCTTGCTCACTTTGCCACTGGATTCAAGCAAGCCTGGCTGATGACGGCTGGAATGCCAGAAACCGGTCCTAGGATGCTTGTTTCCGGTCCAGGGAAGACATGGCTTGGCAGTTCGGGCTGGACTGTTCCCATGAGGCACAGGGTCAGACTGATTTGCATACGGCCATGTCTGAACTGGGGTGGTGGAGTGAGCTAAAGAATGATGATGGATTAAACCCAGATCAGTTGACTGGGGGTGAGTGTTTGATTGGCTCAAGCGTTCCGTCCATCATCCCCTTTTGTATCGCTTTGTTCACCCTAAGTTGGCGGGGGTATGCCCAGACGTGGGTCCCTTGCTCACTTTGCCACTGGATTCAAGCAAGCCTGGCTGATGACGGCTGGAATGCCAGAAACCGGTCCTAGGATGCTTGTTTCCGGTCCAGGGAAGACATGGCTTGGCAGTTCGGGCTGGACTGTTCCCATGAGGCACAGGGTCAGACTGATTTGCATACGGCCATGTCTGAACTGGGGTGGTGGAGTGAGCTAAAGAATGATGATGGATTAAACCCAGATCAGTTGACTGGGGGTGAGTGTTTGATTGGCTCAAGCGTTCCGTCCATCATCCCCTTTTGTATCGCTTTGTTCACCCTAAGTTGGCGGGGGTATGCCCAGACGTGGGTCCCTTGCTCACTTTGCCACTGGATTCAAGCAAGCCTGGCTGATGACGGCTGGAATGCCAGAAACCGGTCCTAGGATGCTTGTTTCCGGTCCAGGGAAGACATGGCTTGGCAGTTCGGGCTGGACTGTTCCCATGAGGCACAGGGTCAGACTGATTTGCATACGGCCATGTCTGAACTGGGGTGGTGGAGTGAGCTAAAGAATGATGATGGATTAAACCCAGATCAGTTGACTGGGGGTGAGTGTTTGATTGGCTCAAGCGTTCCGTCCATCATCCCCTTTTGTATCGCTTTGTTCACCCTAAGTTGGCGGGGGTATGCCCAGACGTGGGTCCCTTGCTCACTTTGCCACTGGATTCAAGCAAGCCTGGCTGATGACGGCTGGAATGCCAGAAACCGGTCCTAGGATGCTTGTTTCCGGTCCAGGGAAGACATGGCTTGGCAGTTCGGGCTGGACTGTTCCCATGAGGCACAGGGTCAGACTGATTTGCATACGGCCATGTCTGAACTGGGGTGGTGGAGTGAGCTAAAGAATGATGATGGATTAAACCCAGATCAGTTGACTGGGGGTGAGTGTTTGATTGGCTCAAGCGTTCCGTCCATCATCCCCTTTTGTATCGCTTTGTTCACCCTAAGTTGGCGGGGGTATGCCCAGACGTGGGTCCCTTGCTCACTTTGCCACTGGATTCAAGCAAGCCTGGCTGATGACGGCTGGAATGCCAGAAACCGGTCCTAGGATGCTTGTTTCCGGTCCAGGGAAGACATGGCTTGGCAGTTCGGGCTGGACTGTTCCCATGAGGCACAGGGTCAGACTGATTTGCATACGGCCATGTCTGAACTGGGGTGGTGGAGTGAGCTAAAGAATGATGATGGATTAAACCCAGATCAGTTGACTGGGGGTGAGTGTTTGATTGGCTCAAGCGTTCCGTCCATCATCCCCTTTTGTATCGCTTTGTTCACCCTAAGTTGGCGGGGGTATGCCCAGACGTGGGTCCCTTGCTCACTTTGCCACTGGATTCAAGCAAGCCTGGCTGATGACGGCTGGAATGCCAGAAACCGGTCCTAGGATGCTTGTTTCCGGTCCAGGGAAGACATGGCTTGGCAGTTCGGGCTGGACTGTTCCCATGAGGCACAGGGTCAGACTGATTTGCATACGGCCATGTCTGAACTGGGGTGGTGGAGTGAGCTAAAGAATGATGATGGATTAAACCCAGATCAGTTGACTGGGGGTGAGTGTTTGATTGGCTCAAGCGTTCCGTCCATCATCCCCTTTTGTATCGCTTTGTTCACCCTAAGTTGGCGGGGGTATGCCCAGACGTGGGTCCCTTGCTCACTTTGCCACTGGATTCAAGCAAGCCTGGCTGATGACGGCTGGAATGCCAGAAACCGGTCCTAGGATGCTTGTTTCCGGTCCAGGGAAGACATGGCTTGGCAGTTCGGGCTGGACTGTTCCCATGAGGCACAGGGTCAGACTGATTTGCATACGGCCATGTCTGAACTGGGGTGGTGGAGTGAGCTAAAGAATGATGATGGATTAAACCCAGATCAGTTGACTGGGGGTGAGTGTTTGATTGGCTCAAGCGTTCCGTCCATCATCCCCTTTTGTATCGCTTTGTTCACCCTAAGTTGGCGGGGGTATGCCCAGACGTGGGTCCCTTGCTCACTTTGCCACTGGATTCAAGCAAGCCTGGCTGATGACGGCTGGAATGCCAGAAACCGGTCCTAGGATGCTTGTTTCCGGTCCAGGGAAGACATGGCTTGGCAGTTCGGGCTGGACTGTTCCCATGAGGCACAGGGTCAGACTGATTTGCATACGGCCATGTCTGAACTGGGGTGGTGGAGTGAGCTAAAGAATGATGATGGATTAAACCCAGATCAGTTGACTGGGGGTGAGTGTTTGATTGGCTCAAGCGTTCCGTCCATCATCCCCTTTTGTATCGCTTTGTTCACCCTAAGTTGGCGGGGGTATGCCCAGACGTGGGTCCCTTGCTCACTTTGCCACTGGATTCAAGCAAGCCTGGCTGATGACGGCTGGAATGCCAGAAACCGGTCCTAGGATGCTTGTTTCCGGTCCAGGGAAGACATGGCTTGGCAGTTCGGGCTGGACTGTTCCCATGAGGCACAGGGTCAGACTGATTTGCATACGGCCATGTCTGAACTGGGGTGGTGGAGTGAGCTAAAGAATGATGATGGATTAAACCCAGATCAGTTGACTGGGGGTGAGTGTTTGATTGGCTCAAGCGTTCCGTCCATCATCCCCTTTTGTATCGCTTTGTTCACCCTAAGTTGGCGGGGGTATGCCCAGACGTGGGTCCCTTGCTCACTTTGCCACTGGATTCAAGCAAGCCTGGCTGATGACGGCTGGAATGCCAGAAACCGGTCCTAGGATGCTTGTTTCCGGTCCAGGGAAGACATGGCTTGGCAGTTCGGGCTGGACTGTTCCCATGAGGCACAGGGTCAGACTGATTTGCATACGGCCATGTCTGAACTGGGGTGGTGGAGTGAGCTAAAGAATGATGATGGATTAAACCCAGATCAGTTGACTGGGGGTGAGTGTTTGATTGGCTCAAGCGTTCCGTCCATCATCCCCTTTTGTATCGCTTTGTTCACCCTAAGTTGGCGGGGGTATGCCCAGACGTGGGTCCCTTGCTCACTTTGCCACTGGATTCAAGCAAGCCTGGCTGATGACGGCTGGAATGCCAGAAACCGGTCCTAGGATGCTTGTTTCCGGTCCAGGGAAGACATGGCTTGGCAGTTCGGGCTGGACTGTTCCCATGAGGCACAGGGTCAGACTGATTTGCATACGGCCATGTCTGAACTGGGGTGGTGGAGTGAGCTAAAGAATGATGATGGATTAAACCCAGATCAGTTGACTGGGGGTGAGTGTTTGATTGGCTCAAGCGTTCCGTCCATCATCCCCTTTTGTATCGCTTTGTTCACCCTAAGTTGGCGGGGGTATGCCCAGACGTGGGTCCCTTGCTCACTTTGCCACTGGATTCAAGCAAGCCTGGCTGATGACGGCTGGAATGCCAGAAACCGGTCCTAGGATGCTTGTTTCCGGTCCAGGGAAGACATGGCTTGGCAGTTCGGGCTGGACTGTTCCCATGAGGCACAGGGTCAGACTGATTTGCATACGGCCATGTCTGAACTGGGGTGGTGGAGTGAGCTAAAGAATGATGATGGATTAAACCCAGATCAGTTGACTGGGGGTGAGTGTTTGATTGGCTCAAGCGTTCCGTCCATCATCCCCTTTTGTATCGCTTTGTTCACCCTAAGTTGGCGGGGGTATGCCCAGACGTGGGTCCCTTGCTCACTTTGCCACTGGATTCAAGCAAGCCTGGCTGATGACGGCTGGAATGCCAGAAACCGGTCCTAGGATGCTTGTTTCCGGTCCAGGGAAGACATGGCTTGGCAGTTCGGGCTGGACTGTTCCCATGAGGCACAGGGTCAGACTGATTTGCATACGGCCATGTCTGAACTGGGGTGGTGGAGTGAGCTAAAGAATGATGATGGATTAAACCCAGATCAGTTGACTGGGGGTGAGTGTTTGATTGGCTCAAGCGTTCCGTCCATCATCCCCTTTTGTATCGCTTTGTTCACCCTAAGTTGGCGGGGGTATGCCCAGACGTGGGTCCCTTGCTCACTTTGCCACTGGATTCAAGCAAGCCTGGCTGATGACGGCTGGAATGCCAGAAACCGGTCCTAGGATGCTTGTTTCCGGTCCAGGGAAGACATGGCTTGGCAGTTCGGGCTGGACTGTTCCCATGAGGCACAGGGTCAGACTGATTTGCATACGGCCATGTCTGAACTGGGGTGGTGGAGTGAGCTAAAGAATGATGATGGATTAAACCCAGATCAGTTGACTGGGGGTGAGTGTTTGATTGGCTCAAGCGTTCCGTCCATCATCCCCTTTTGTATCGCTTTGTTCACCCTAAGTTGGCGGGGGTATGCCCAGACGTGGGTCCCTTGCTCACTTTGCCACTGGATTCAAGCAAGCCTGGCTGATGACGGCTGGAATGCCAGAAACCGGTCCTAGGATGCTTGTTTCCGGTCCAGGGAAGACATGGCTTGGCAGTTCGGGCTGGACTGTTCCCATGAGGCACAGGGTCAGACTGATTTGCATACGGCCATGTCTGAACTGGGGTGGTGGAGTGAGCTAAAGAATGATGATGGATTAAACCCAGATCAGTTGACTGGGGGTGAGTGTTTGATTGGCTCAAGCGTTCCGTCCATCATCCCCTTTTGTATCGCTTTGTTCACCCTAAGTTGGCGGGGGTATGCCCAGACGTGGGTCCCTTGCTCACTTTGCCACTGGATTCAAGCAAGCCTGGCTGATGACGGCTGGAATGCCAGAAACCGGTCCTAGGATGCTTGTTTCCGGTCCAGGGAAGACATGGCTTGGCAGTTCGGGCTGGACTGTTCCCATGAGGCACAGGGTCAGACTGATTTGCATACGGCCATGTCTGAACTGGGGTGGTGGAGTGAGCTAAAGAATGATGATGGATTAAACCCAGATCAGTTGACTGGGGGTGAGTGTTTGATTGGCTCAAGCGTTCCGTCCATCATCCCCTTTTGTATCGCTTTGTTCACCCTAAGTTGGCGGGGGTATGCCCAGACGTGGGTCCCTTGCTCACTTTGCCACTGGATTCAAGCAAGCCTGGCTGATGACGGCTGGAATGCCAGAAACCGGTCCTAGGATGCTTGTTTCCGGTCCAGGGAAGACATGGCTTGGCAGTTCGGGCTGGACTGTTCCCATGAGGCACAGGGTCAGACTGATTTGCATACGGCCATGTCTGAACTGGGGTGGTGGAGTGAGCTAAAGAATGATGATGGATTAAACCCAGATCAGTTGACTGGGGGTGAGTGTTTGATTGGCTCAAGCGTTCCGTCCATCATCCCCTTTTGTATCGCTTTGTTCACCCTAAGTTGGCGGGGGTATGCCCAGACGTGGGTCCCTTGCTCACTTTGCCACTGGATTCAAGCAAGCCTGGCTGATGACGGCTGGAATGCCAGAAACCGGTCCTAGGATGCTTGTTTCCGGTCCAGGGAAGACATGGCTTGGCAGTTCGGGCTGGACTGTTCCCATGAGGCACAGGGTCAGACTGATTTGCATACGGCCATGTCTGAACTGGGGTGGTGGAGTGAGCTAAAGAATGATGATGGATTAAACCCAGATCAGTTGACTGGGGGTGAGTGTTTGATTGGCTCAAGCGTTCCGTCCATCATCCCCTTTTGTATCGCTTTGTTCACCCTAAGTTGGCGGGGGTATGCCCAGACGTGGGTCCCTTGCTCACTTTGCCACTGGATTCAAGCAAGCCTGGCTGATGACGGCTGGAATGCCAGAAACCGGTCCTAGGATGCTTGTTTCCGGTCCAGGGAAGACATGGCTTGGCAGTTCGGGCTGGACTGTTCCCATGAGGCACAGGGTCAGACTGATTTGCATACGGCCATGTCTGAACTGGGGTGGTGGAGTGAGCTAAAGAATGATGATGGATTAAACCCAGATCAGTTGACTGGGGGTGAGTGTTTGATTGGCTCAAGCGTTCCGTCCATCATCCCCTTTTGTATCGCTTTGTTCACCCTAAGTTGGCGGGGGTATGCCCAGACGTGGGTCCCTTGCTCACTTTGCCACTGGATTCAAGCAAGCCTGGCTGATGACGGCTGGAATGCCAGAAACCGGTCCTAGGATGCTTGTTTCCGGTCCAGGGAAGACATGGCTTGGCAGTTCGGGCTGGACTGTTCCCATGAGGCACAGGGTCAGACTGATTTGCATACGGCCATGTCTGAACTGGGGTGGTGGAGTGAGCTAAAGAATGATGATGGATTAAACCCAGATCAGTTGACTGGGGGTGAGTGTTTGATTGGCTCAAGCGTTCCGTCCATCATCCCCTTTTGTATCGCTTTGTTCACCCTAAGTTGGCGGGGGTATGCCCAGACGTGGGTCCCTTGCTCACTTTGCCACTGGATTCAAGCAAGCCTGGCTGATGACGGCTGGAATGCCAGAAACCGGTCCTAGGATGCTTGTTTCCGGTCCAGGGAAGACATGGCTTGGCAGTTCGGGCTGGACTGTTCCCATGAGGCACAGGGTCAGACTGATTTGCATACGGCCATGTCTGAACTGGGGTGGTGGAGTGAGCTAAAGAATGATGATGGATTAAACCCAGATCAGTTGACTGGGGGTGAGTGTTTGATTGGCTCAAGCGTTCCGTCCATCATCCCCTTTTGTATCGCTTTGTTCACCCTAAGTTGGCGGGGGTATGCCCAGACGTGGGTCCCTTGCTCACTTTGCCACTGGATTCAAGCAAGCCTGGCTGATGACGGCTGGAATGCCAGAAACCGGTCCTAGGATGCTTGTTTCCGGTCCAGGGAAGACATGGCTTGGCAGTTCGGGCTGGACTGTTCCCATGAGGCACAGGGTCAGACTGATTTGCATACGGCCATGTCTGAACTGGGGTGGTGGAGTGAGCTAAAGAATGATGATGGATTAAACCCAGATCAGTTGACTGGGGGTGAGTGTTTGATTGGCTCAAGCGTTCCGTCCATCATCCCCTTTTGTATCGCTTTGTTCACCCTAAGTTGGCGGGGGTATGCCCAGACGTGGGTCCCTTGCTCACTTTGCCACTGGATTCAAGCAAGCCTGGCTGATGACGGCTGGAATGCCAGAAACCGGTCCTAGGATGCTTGTTTCCGGTCCAGGGAAGACATGGCTTGGCAGTTCGGGCTGGACTGTTCCCATGAGGCACAGGGTCAGACTGATTTGCATACGGCCATGTCTGAACTGGGGTGGTGGAGTGAGCTAAAGAATGATGATGGATTAAACCCAGATCAGTTGACTGGGGGTGAGTGTTTGATTGGCTCAAGCGTTCCGTCCATCATCCCCTTTTGTATCGCTTTGTTCACCCTAAGTTGGCGGGGGTATGCCCAGACGTGGGTCCCTTGCTCACTTTGCCACTGGATTCAAGCAAGCCTGGCTGATGACGGCTGGAATGCCAGAAACCGGTCCTAGGATGCTTGTTTCCGGTCCAGGGAAGACATGGCTTGGCAGTTCGGGCTGGACTGTTCCCATGAGGCACAGGGTCAGACTGATTTGCATACGGCCATGTCTGAACTGGGGTGGTGGAGTGAGCTAAAGAATGATGATGGATTAAACCCAGATCAGTTGACTGGGGGTGAGTGTTTGATTGGCTCAAGCGTTCCGTCCATCATCCCCTTTTGTATCGCTTTGTTCACCCTAAGTTGGCGGGGGTATGCCCAGACGTGGGTCCCTTGCTCACTTTGCCACTGGATTCAAGCAAGCCTGGCTGATGACGGCTGGAATGCCAGAAACCGGTCCTAGGATGCTTGTTTCCGGTCCAGGGAAGACATGGCTTGGCAGTTCGGGCTGGACTGTTCCCATGAGGCACAGGGTCAGACTGATTTGCATACGGCCATGTCTGAACTGGGGTGGTGGAGTGAGCTAAAGAATGATGATGGATTAAACCCAGATCAGTTGACTGGGGGTGAGTGTTTGATTGGCTCAAGCGTTCCGTCCATCATCCCCTTTTGTATCGCTTTGTTCACCCTAAGTTGGCGGGGGTATGCCCAGACGTGGGTCCCTTGCTCACTTTGCCACTGGATTCAAGCAAGCCTGGCTGATGACGGCTGGAATGCCAGAAACCGGTCCTAGGATGCTTGTTTCCGGTCCAGGGAAGACATGGCTTGGCAGTTCGGGCTGGACTGTTCCCATGAGGCACAGGGTCAGACTGATTTGCATACGGCCATGTCTGAACTGGGGTGGTGGAGTGAGCTAAAGAATGATGATGGATTAAACCCAGATCAGTTGACTGGGGGTGAGTGTTTGATTGGCTCAAGCGTTCCGTCCATCATCCCCTTTTGTATCGCTTTGTTCACCCTAAGTTGGCGGGGGTATGCCCAGACGTGGGTCCCTTGCTCACTTTGCCACTGGATTCAAGCAAGCCTGGCTGATGACGGCTGGAATGCCAGAAACCGGTCCTAGGATGCTTGTTTCCGGTCCAGGGAAGACATGGCTTGGCAGTTCGGGCTGGACTGTTCCCATGAGGCACAGGGTCAGACTGATTTGCATACGGCCATGTCTGAACTGGGGTGGTGGAGTGAGCTAAAGAATGATGATGGATTAAACCCAGATCAGTTGACTGGGGGTGAGTGTTTGATTGGCTCAAGCGTTCCGTCCATCATCCCCTTTTGTATCGCTTTGTTCACCCTAAGTTGGCGGGGGTATGCCCAGACGTGGGTCCCTTGCTCACTTTGCCACTGGATTCAAGCAAGCCTGGCTGATGACGGCTGGAATGCCAGAAACCGGTCCTAGGATGCTTGTTTCCGGTCCAGGGAAGACATGGCTTGGCAGTTCGGGCTGGACTGTTCCCATGAGGCACAGGGTCAGACTGATTTGCATACGGCCATGTCTGAACTGGGGTGGTGGAGTGAGCTAAAGAATGATGATGGATTAAACCCAGATCAGTTGACTGGGGGTGAGTGTTTGATTGGCTCAAGCGTTCCGTCCATCATCCCCTTTTGTATCGCTTTGTTCACCCTAAGTTGGCGGGGGTATGCCCAGACGTGGGTCCCTTGCTCACTTTGCCACTGGATTCAAGCAAGCCTGGCTGATGACGGCTGGAATGCCAGAAACCGGTCCTAGGATGCTTGTTTCCGGTCCAGGGAAGACATGGCTTGGCAGTTCGGGCTGGACTGTTCCCATGAGGCACAGGGTCAGACTGATTTGCATACGGCCATGTCTGAACTGGGGTGGTGGAGTGAGCTAAAGAATGATGATGGATTAAACCCAGATCAGTTGACTGGGGGTGAGTGTTTGATTGGCTCAAGCGTTCCGTCCATCATCCCCTTTTGTATCGCTTTGTTCACCCTAAGTTGGCGGGGGTATGCCCAGACGTGGGTCCCTTGCTCACTTTGCCACTGGATTCAAGCAAGCCTGGCTGATGACGGCTGGAATGCCAGAAACCGGTCCTAGGATGCTTGTTTCCGGTCCAGGGAAGACATGGCTTGGCAGTTCGGGCTGGACTGTTCCCATGAGGCACAGGGTCAGACTGATTTGCATACGGCCATGTCTGAACTGGGGTGGTGGAGTGAGCTAAAGAATGATGATGGATTAAACCCAGATCAGTTGACTGGGGGTGAGTGTTTGATTGGCTCAAGCGTTCCGTCCATCATCCCCTTTTGTATCGCTTTGTTCACCCTAAGTTGGCGGGGGTATGCCCAGACGTGGGTCCCTTGCTCACTTTGCCACTGGATTCAAGCAAGCCTGGCTGATGACGGCTGGAATGCCAGAAACCGGTCCTAGGATGCTTGTTTCCGGTCCAGGGAAGACATGGCTTGGCAGTTCGGGCTGGACTGTTCCCATGAGGCACAGGGTCAGACTGATTTGCATACGGCCATGTCTGAACTGGGGTGGTGGAGTGAGCTAAAGAATGATGATGGATTAAACCCAGATCAGTTGACTGGGGGTGAGTGTTTGATTGGCTCAAGCGTTCCGTCCATCATCCCCTTTTGTATCGCTTTGTTCACCCTAAGTTGGCGGGGGTATGCCCAGACGTGGGTCCCTTGCTCACTTTGCCACTGGATTCAAGCAAGCCTGGCTGATGACGGCTGGAATGCCAGAAACCGGTCCTAGGATGCTTGTTTCCGGTCCAGGGAAGACATGGCTTGGCAGTTCGGGCTGGACTGTTCCCATGAGGCACAGGGTCAGACTGATTTGCATACGGCCATGTCTGAACTGGGGTGGTGGAGTGAGCTAAAGAATGATGATGGATTAAACCCAGATCAGTTGACTGGGGGTGAGTGTTTGATTGGCTCAAGCGTTCCGTCCATCATCCCCTTTTGTATCGCTTTGTTCACCCTAAGTTGGCGGGGGTATGCCCAGACGTGGGTCCCTTGCTCACTTTGCCACTGGATTCAAGCAAGCCTGGCTGATGACGGCTGGAATGCCAGAAACCGGTCCTAGGATGCTTGTTTCCGGTCCAGGGAAGACATGGCTTGGCAGTTCGGGCTGGACTGTTCCCATGAGGCACAGGGTCAGACTGATTTGCATACGGCCATGTCTGAACTGGGGTGGTGGAGTGAGCTAAAGAATGATGATGGATTAAACCCAGATCAGTTGACTGGGGGTGAGTGTTTGATTGGCTCAAGCGTTCCGTCCATCATCCCCTTTTGTATCGCTTTGTTCACCCTAAGTTGGCGGGGGTATGCCCAGACGTGGGTCCCTTGCTCACTTTGCCACTGGATTCAAGCAAGCCTGGCTGATGACGGCTGGAATGCCAGAAACCGGTCCTAGGATGCTTGTTTCCGGTCCAGGGAAGACATGGCTTGGCAGTTCGGGCTGGACTGTTCCCATGAGGCACAGGGTCAGACTGATTTGCATACGGCCATGTCTGAACTGGGGTGGTGGAGTGAGCTAAAGAATGATGATGGATTAAACCCAGATCAGTTGACTGGGGGTGAGTGTTTGATTGGCTCAAGCGTTCCGTCCATCATCCCCTTTTGTATCGCTTTGTTCACCCTAAGTTGGCGGGGGTATGCCCAGACGTGGGTCCCTTGCTCACTTTGCCACTGGATTCAAGCAAGCCTGGCTGATGACGGCTGGAATGCCAGAAACCGGTCCTAGGATGCTTGTTTCCGGTCCAGGGAAGACATGGCTTGGCAGTTCGGGCTGGACTGTTCCCATGAGGCACAGGGTCAGACTGATTTGCATACGGCCATGTCTGAACTGGGGTGGTGGAGTGAGCTAAAGAATGATGATGGATTAAACCCAGATCAGTTGACTGGGGGTGAGTGTTTGATTGGCTCAAGCGTTCCGTCCATCATCCCCTTTTGTATCGCTTTGTTCACCCTAAGTTGGCGGGGGTATGCCCAGACGTGGGTCCCTTGCTCACTTTGCCACTGGATTCAAGCAAGCCTGGCTGATGACGGCTGGAATGCCAGAAACCGGTCCTAGGATGCTTGTTTCCGGTCCAGGGAAGACATGGCTTGGCAGTTCGGGCTGGACTGTTCCCATGAGGCACAGGGTCAGACTGATTTGCATACGGCCATGTCTGAACTGGGGTGGTGGAGTGAGCTAAAGAATGATGATGGATTAAACCCAGATCAGTTGACTGGGGGTGAGTGTTTGATTGGCTCAAGCGTTCCGTCCATCATCCCCTTTTGTATCGCTTTGTTCACCCTAAGTTGGCGGGGGTATGCCCAGACGTGGGTCCCTTGCTCACTTTGCCACTGGATTCAAGCAAGCCTGGCTGATGACGGCTGGAATGCCAGAAACCGGTCCTAGGATGCTTGTTTCCGGTCCAGGGAAGACATGGCTTGGCAGTTCGGGCTGGACTGTTCCCATGAGGCACAGGGTCAGACTGATTTGCATACGGCCATGTCTGAACTGGGGTGGTGGAGTGAGCTAAAGAATGATGATGGATTAAACCCAGATCAGTTGACTGGGGGTGAGTGTTTGATTGGCTCAAGCGTTCCGTCCATCATCCCCTTTTGTATCGCTTTGTTCACCCTAAGTTGGCGGGGGTATGCCCAGACGTGGGTCCCTTGCTCACTTTGCCACTGGATTCAAGCAAGCCTGGCTGATGACGGCTGGAATGCCAGAAACCGGTCCTAGGATGCTTGTTTCCGGTCCAGGGAAGACATGGCTTGGCAGTTCGGGCTGGACTGTTCCCATGAGGCACAGGGTCAGACTGATTTGCATACGGCCATGTCTGAACTGGGGTGGTGGAGTGAGCTAAAGAATGATGATGGATTAAACCCAGATCAGTTGACTGGGGGTGAGTGTTTGATTGGCTCAAGCGTTCCGTCCATCATCCCCTTTTGTATCGCTTTGTTCACCCTAAGTTGGCGGGGGTATGCCCAGACGTGGGTCCCTTGCTCACTTTGCCACTGGATTCAAGCAAGCCTGGCTGATGACGGCTGGAATGCCAGAAACCGGTCCTAGGATGCTTGTTTCCGGTCCAGGGAAGACATGGCTTGGCAGTTCGGGCTGGACTGTTCCCATGAGGCACAGGGTCAGACTGATTTGCATACGGCCATGTCTGAACTGGGGTGGTGGAGTGAGCTAAAGAATGATGATGGATTAAACCCAGATCAGTTGACTGGGGGTGAGTGTTTGATTGGCTCAAGCGTTCCGTCCATCATCCCCTTTTGTATCGCTTTGTTCACCCTAAGTTGGCGGGGGTATGCCCAGACGTGGGTCCCTTGCTCACTTTGCCACTGGATTCAAGCAAGCCTGGCTGATGACGGCTGGAATGCCAGAAACCGGTCCTAGGATGCTTGTTTCCGGTCCAGGGAAGACATGGCTTGGCAGTTCGGGCTGGACTGTTCCCATGAGGCACAGGGTCAGACTGATTTGCATACGGCCATGTCTGAACTGGGGTGGTGGAGTGAGCTAAAGAATGATGATGGATTAAACCCAGATCAGTTGACTGGGGGTGAGTGTTTGATTGGCTCAAGCGTTCCGTCCATCATCCCCTTTTGTATCGCTTTGTTCACCCTAAGTTGGCGGGGGTATGCCCAGACGTGGGTCCCTTGCTCACTTTGCCACTGGATTCAAGCAAGCCTGGCTGATGACGGCTGGAATGCCAGAAACCGGTCCTAGGATGCTTGTTTCCGGTCCAGGGAAGACATGGCTTGGCAGTTCGGGCTGGACTGTTCCCATGAGGCACAGGGTCAGACTGATTTGCATACGGCCATGTCTGAACTGGGGTGGTGGAGTGAGCTAAAGAATGATGATGGATTAAACCCAGATCAGTTGACTGGGGGTGAGTGTTTGATTGGCTCAAGCGTTCCGTCCATCATCCCCTTTTGTATCGCTTTGTTCACCCTAAGTTGGCGGGGGTATGCCCAGACGTGGGTCCCTTGCTCACTTTGCCACTGGATTCAAGCAAGCCTGGCTGATGACGGCTGGAATGCCAGAAACCGGTCCTAGGATGCTTGTTTCCGGTCCAGGGAAGACATGGCTTGGCAGTTCGGGCTGGACTGTTCCCATGAGGCACAGGGTCAGACTGATTTGCATACGGCCATGTCTGAACTGGGGTGGTGGAGTGAGCTAAAGAATGATGATGGATTAAACCCAGATCAGTTGACTGGGGGTGAGTGTTTGATTGGCTCAAGCGTTCCGTCCATCATCCCCTTTTGTATCGCTTTGTTCACCCTAAGTTGGCGGGGGTATGCCCAGACGTGGGTCCCTTGCTCACTTTGCCACTGGATTCAAGCAAGCCTGGCTGATGACGGCTGGAATGCCAGAAACCGGTCCTAGGATGCTTGTTTCCGGTCCAGGGAAGACATGGCTTGGCAGTTCGGGCTGGACTGTTCCCATGAGGCACAGGGTCAGACTGATTTGCATACGGCCATGTCTGAACTGGGGTGGTGGAGTGAGCTAAAGAATGATGATGGATTAAACCCAGATCAGTTGACTGGGGGTGAGTGTTTGATTGGCTCAAGCGTTCCGTCCATCATCCCCTTTTGTATCGCTTTGTTCACCCTAAGTTGGCGGGGGTATGCCCAGACGTGGGTCCCTTGCTCACTTTGCCACTGGATTCAAGCAAGCCTGGCTGATGACGGCTGGAATGCCAGAAACCGGTCCTAGGATGCTTGTTTCCGGTCCAGGGAAGACATGGCTTGGCAGTTCGGGCTGGACTGTTCCCATGAGGCACAGGGTCAGACTGATTTGCATACGGCCATGTCTGAACTGGGGTGGTGGAGTGAGCTAAAGAATGATGATGGATTAAACCCAGATCAGTTGACTGGGGGTGAGTGTTTGATTGGCTCAAGCGTTCCGTCCATCATCCCCTTTTGTATCGCTTTGTTCACCCTAAGTTGGCGGGGGTATGCCCAGACGTGGGTCCCTTGCTCACTTTGCCACTGGATTCAAGCAAGCCTGGCTGATGACGGCTGGAATGCCAGAAACCGGTCCTAGGATGCTTGTTTCCGGTCCAGGGAAGACATGGCTTGGCAGTTCGGGCTGGACTGTTCCCATGAGGCACAGGGTCAGACTGATTTGCATACGGCCATGTCTGAACTGGGGTGGTGGAGTGAGCTAAAGAATGATGATGGATTAAACCCAGATCAGTTGACTGGGGGTGAGTGTTTGATTGGCTCAAGCGTTCCGTCCATCATCCCCTTTTGTATCGCTTTGTTCACCCTAAGTTGGCGGGGGTATGCCCAGACGTGGGTCCCTTGCTCACTTTGCCACTGGATTCAAGCAAGCCTGGCTGATGACGGCTGGAATGCCAGAAACCGGTCCTAGGATGCTTGTTTCCGGTCCAGGGAAGACATGGCTTGGCAGTTCGGGCTGGACTGTTCCCATGAGGCACAGGGTCAGACTGATTTGCATACGGCCATGTCTGAACTGGGGTGGTGGAGTGAGCTAAAGAATGATGATGGATTAAACCCAGATCAGTTGACTGGGGGTGAGTGTTTGATTGGCTCAAGCGTTCCGTCCATCATCCCCTTTTGTATCGCTTTGTTCACCCTAAGTTGGCGGGGGTATGCCCAGACGTGGGTCCCTTGCTCACTTTGCCACTGGATTCAAGCAAGCCTGGCTGATGACGGCTGGAATGCCAGAAACCGGTCCTAGGATGCTTGTTTCCGGTCCAGGGAAGACATGGCTTGGCAGTTCGGGCTGGACTGTTCCCATGAGGCACAGGGTCAGACTGATTTGCATACGGCCATGTCTGAACTGGGGTGGTGGAGTGAGCTAAAGAATGATGATGGATTAAACCCAGATCAGTTGACTGGGGGTGAGTGTTTGATTGGCTCAAGCGTTCCGTCCATCATCCCCTTTTGTATCGCTTTGTTCACCCTAAGTTGGCGGGGGTATGCCCAGACGTGGGTCCCTTGCTCACTTTGCCACTGGATTCAAGCAAGCCTGGCTGATGACGGCTGGAATGCCAGAAACCGGTCCTAGGATGCTTGTTTCCGGTCCAGGGAAGACATGGCTTGGCAGTTCGGGCTGGACTGTTCCCATGAGGCACAGGGTCAGACTGATTTGCATACGGCCATGTCTGAACTGGGGTGGTGGAGTGAGCTAAAGAATGATGATGGATTAAACCCAGATCAGTTGACTGGGGGTGAGTGTTTGATTGGCTCAAGCGTTCCGTCCATCATCCCCTTTTGTATCGCTTTGTTCACCCTAAGTTGGCGGGGGTATGCCCAGACGTGGGTCCCTTGCTCACTTTGCCACTGGATTCAAGCAAGCCTGGCTGATGACGGCTGGAATGCCAGAAACCGGTCCTAGGATGCTTGTTTCCGGTCCAGGGAAGACATGGCTTGGCAGTTCGGGCTGGACTGTTCCCATGAGGCACAGGGTCAGACTGATTTGCATACGGCCATGTCTGAACTGGGGTGGTGGAGTGAGCTAAAGAATGATGATGGATTAAACCCAGATCAGTTGACTGGGGGTGAGTGTTTGATTGGCTCAAGCGTTCCGTCCATCATCCCCTTTTGTATCGCTTTGTTCACCCTAAGTTGGCGGGGGTATGCCCAGACGTGGGTCCCTTGCTCACTTTGCCACTGGATTCAAGCAAGCCTGGCTGATGACGGCTGGAATGCCAGAAACCGGTCCTAGGATGCTTGTTTCCGGTCCAGGGAAGACATGGCTTGGCAGTTCGGGCTGGACTGTTCCCATGAGGCACAGGGTCAGACTGATTTGCATACGGCCATGTCTGAACTGGGGTGGTGGAGTGAGCTAAAGAATGATGATGGATTAAACCCAGATCAGTTGACTGGGGGTGAGTGTTTGATTGGCTCAAGCGTTCCGTCCATCATCCCCTTTTGTATCGCTTTGTTCACCCTAAGTTGGCGGGGGTATGCCCAGACGTGGGTCCCTTGCTCACTTTGCCACTGGATTCAAGCAAGCCTGGCTGATGACGGCTGGAATGCCAGAAACCGGTCCTAGGATGCTTGTTTCCGGTCCAGGGAAGACATGGCTTGGCAGTTCGGGCTGGACTGTTCCCATGAGGCACAGGGTCAGACTGATTTGCATACGGCCATGTCTGAACTGGGGTGGTGGAGTGAGCTAAAGAATGATGATGGATTAAACCCAGATCAGTTGACTGGGGGTGAGTGTTTGATTGGCTCAAGCGTTCCGTCCATCATCCCCTTTTGTATCGCTTTGTTCACCCTAAGTTGGCGGGGGTATGCCCAGACGTGGGTCCCTTGCTCACTTTGCCACTGGATTCAAGCAAGCCTGGCTGATGACGGCTGGAATGCCAGAAACCGGTCCTAGGATGCTTGTTTCCGGTCCAGGGAAGACATGGCTTGGCAGTTCGGGCTGGACTGTTCCCATGAGGCACAGGGTCAGACTGATTTGCATACGGCCATGTCTGAACTGGGGTGGTGGAGTGAGCTAAAGAATGATGATGGATTAAACCCAGATCAGTTGACTGGGGGTGAGTGTTTGATTGGCTCAAGCGTTCCGTCCATCATCCCCTTTTGTATCGCTTTGTTCACCCTAAGTTGGCGGGGGTATGCCCAGACGTGGGTCCCTTGCTCACTTTGCCACTGGATTCAAGCAAGCCTGGCTGATGACGGCTGGAATGCCAGAAACCGGTCCTAGGATGCTTGTTTCCGGTCCAGGGAAGACATGGCTTGGCAGTTCGGGCTGGACTGTTCCCATGAGGCACAGGGTCAGACTGATTTGCATACGGCCATGTCTGAACTGGGGTGGTGGAGTGAGCTAAAGAATGATGATGGATTAAACCCAGATCAGTTGACTGGGGGTGAGTGTTTGATTGGCTCAAGCGTTCCGTCCATCATCCCCTTTTGTATCGCTTTGTTCACCCTAAGTTGGCGGGGGTATGCCCAGACGTGGGTCCCTTGCTCACTTTGCCACTGGATTCAAGCAAGCCTGGCTGATGACGGCTGGAATGCCAGAAACCGGTCCTAGGATGCTTGTTTCCGGTCCAGGGAAGACATGGCTTGGCAGTTCGGGCTGGACTGTTCCCATGAGGCACAGGGTCAGACTGATTTGCATACGGCCATGTCTGAACTGGGGTGGTGGAGTGAGCTAAAGAATGATGATGGATTAAACCCAGATCAGTTGACTGGGGGTGAGTGTTTGATTGGCTCAAGCGTTCCGTCCATCATCCCCTTTTGTATCGCTTTGTTCACCCTAAGTTGGCGGGGGTATGCCCAGACGTGGGTCCCTTGCTCACTTTGCCACTGGATTCAAGCAAGCCTGGCTGATGACGGCTGGAATGCCAGAAACCGGTCCTAGGATGCTTGTTTCCGGTCCAGGGAAGACATGGCTTGGCAGTTCGGGCTGGACTGTTCCCATGAGGCACAGGGTCAGACTGATTTGCATACGGCCATGTCTGAACTGGGGTGGTGGAGTGAGCTAAAGAATGATGATGGATTAAACCCAGATCAGTTGACTGGGGGTGAGTGTTTGATTGGCTCAAGCGTTCCGTCCATCATCCCCTTTTGTATCGCTTTGTTCACCCTAAGTTGGCGGGGGTATGCCCAGACGTGGGTCCCTTGCTCACTTTGCCACTGGATTCAAGCAAGCCTGGCTGATGACGGCTGGAATGCCAGAAACCGGTCCTAGGATGCTTGTTTCCGGTCCAGGGAAGACATGGCTTGGCAGTTCGGGCTGGACTGTTCCCATGAGGCACAGGGTCAGACTGATTTGCATACGGCCATGTCTGAACTGGGGTGGTGGAGTGAGCTAAAGAATGATGATGGATTAAACCCAGATCAGTTGACTGGGGGTGAGTGTTTGATTGGCTCAAGCGTTCCGTCCATCATCCCCTTTTGTATCGCTTTGTTCACCCTAAGTTGGCGGGGGTATGCCCAGACGTGGGTCCCTTGCTCACTTTGCCACTGGATTCAAGCAAGCCTGGCTGATGACGGCTGGAATGCCAGAAACCGGTCCTAGGATGCTTGTTTCCGGTCCAGGGAAGACATGGCTTGGCAGTTCGGGCTGGACTGTTCCCATGAGGCACAGGGTCAGACTGATTTGCATACGGCCATGTCTGAACTGGGGTGGTGGAGTGAGCTAAAGAATGATGATGGATTAAACCCAGATCAGTTGACTGGGGGTGAGTGTTTGATTGGCTCAAGCGTTCCGTCCATCATCCCCTTTTGTATCGCTTTGTTCACCCTAAGTTGGCGGGGGTATGCCCAGACGTGGGTCCCTTGCTCACTTTGCCACTGGATTCAAGCAAGCCTGGCTGATGACGGCTGGAATGCCAGAAACCGGTCCTAGGATGCTTGTTTCCGGTCCAGGGAAGACATGGCTTGGCAGTTCGGGCTGGACTGTTCCCATGAGGCACAGGGTCAGACTGATTTGCATACGGCCATGTCTGAACTGGGGTGGTGGAGTGAGCTAAAGAATGATGATGGATTAAACCCAGATCAGTTGACTGGGGGTGAGTGTTTGATTGGCTCAAGCGTTCCGTCCATCATCCCCTTTTGTATCGCTTTGTTCACCCTAAGTTGGCGGGGGTATGCCCAGACGTGGGTCCCTTGCTCACTTTGCCACTGGATTCAAGCAAGCCTGGCTGATGACGGCTGGAATGCCAGAAACCGGTCCTAGGATGCTTGTTTCCGGTCCAGGGAAGACATGGCTTGGCAGTTCGGGCTGGACTGTTCCCATGAGGCACAGGGTCAGACTGATTTGCATACGGCCATGTCTGAACTGGGGTGGTGGAGTGAGCTAAAGAATGATGATGGATTAAACCCAGATCAGTTGACTGGGGGTGAGTGTTTGATTGGCTCAAGCGTTCCGTCCATCATCCCCTTTTGTATCGCTTTGTTCACCCTAAGTTGGCGGGGGTATGCCCAGACGTGGGTCCCTTGCTCACTTTGCCACTGGATTCAAGCAAGCCTGGCTGATGACGGCTGGAATGCCAGAAACCGGTCCTAGGATGCTTGTTTCCGGTCCAGGGAAGACATGGCTTGGCAGTTCGGGCTGGACTGTTCCCATGAGGCACAGGGTCAGACTGATTTGCATACGGCCATGTCTGAACTGGGGTGGTGGAGTGAGCTAAAGAATGATGATGGATTAAACCCAGATCAGTTGACTGGGGGTGAGTGTTTGATTGGCTCAAGCGTTCCGTCCATCATCCCCTTTTGTATCGCTTTGTTCACCCTAAGTTGGCGGGGGTATGCCCAGACGTGGGTCCCTTGCTCACTTTGCCACTGGATTCAAGCAAGCCTGGCTGATGACGGCTGGAATGCCAGAAACCGGTCCTAGGATGCTTGTTTCCGGTCCAGGGAAGACATGGCTTGGCAGTTCGGGCTGGACTGTTCCCATGAGGCACAGGGTCAGACTGATTTGCATACGGCCATGTCTGAACTGGGGTGGTGGAGTGAGCTAAAGAATGATGATGGATTAAACCCAGATCAGTTGACTGGGGGTGAGTGTTTGATTGGCTCAAGCGTTCCGTCCATCATCCCCTTTTGTATCGCTTTGTTCACCCTAAGTTGGCGGGGGTATGCCCAGACGTGGGTCCCTTGCTCACTTTGCCACTGGATTCAAGCAAGCCTGGCTGATGACGGCTGGAATGCCAGAAACCGGTCCTAGGATGCTTGTTTCCGGTCCAGGGAAGACATGGCTTGGCAGTTCGGGCTGGACTGTTCCCATGAGGCACAGGGTCAGACTGATTTGCATACGGCCATGTCTGAACTGGGGTGGTGGAGTGAGCTAAAGAATGATGATGGATTAAACCCAGATCAGTTGACTGGGGGTGAGTGTTTGATTGGCTCAAGCGTTCCGTCCATCATCCCCTTTTGTATCGCTTTGTTCACCCTAAGTTGGCGGGGGTATGCCCAGACGTGGGTCCCTTGCTCACTTTGCCACTGGATTCAAGCAAGCCTGGCTGATGACGGCTGGAATGCCAGAAACCGGTCCTAGGATGCTTGTTTCCGGTCCAGGGAAGACATGGCTTGGCAGTTCGGGCTGGACTGTTCCCATGAGGCACAGGGTCAGACTGATTTGCATACGGCCATGTCTGAACTGGGGTGGTGGAGTGAGCTAAAGAATGATGATGGATTAAACCCAGATCAGTTGACTGGGGGTGAGTGTTTGATTGGCTCAAGCGTTCCGTCCATCATCCCCTTTTGTATCGCTTTGTTCACCCTAAGTTGGCGGGGGTATGCCCAGACGTGGGTCCCTTGCTCACTTTGCCACTGGATTCAAGCAAGCCTGGCTGATGACGGCTGGAATGCCAGAAACCGGTCCTAGGATGCTTGTTTCCGGTCCAGGGAAGACATGGCTTGGCAGTTCGGGCTGGACTGTTCCCATGAGGCACAGGGTCAGACTGATTTGCATACGGCCATGTCTGAACTGGGGTGGTGGAGTGAGCTAAAGAATGATGATGGATTAAACCCAGATCAGTTGACTGGGGGTGAGTGTTTGATTGGCTCAAGCGTTCCGTCCATCATCCCCTTTTGTATCGCTTTGTTCACCCTAAGTTGGCGGGGGTATGCCCAGACGTGGGTCCCTTGCTCACTTTGCCACTGGATTCAAGCAAGCCTGGCTGATGACGGCTGGAATGCCAGAAACCGGTCCTAGGATGCTTGTTTCCGGTCCAGGGAAGACATGGCTTGGCAGTTCGGGCTGGACTGTTCCCATGAGGCACAGGGTCAGACTGATTTGCATACGGCCATGTCTGAACTGGGGTGGTGGAGTGAGCTAAAGAATGATGATGGATTAAACCCAGATCAGTTGACTGGGGGTGAGTGTTTGATTGGCTCAAGCGTTCCGTCCATCATCCCCTTTTGTATCGCTTTGTTCACCCTAAGTTGGCGGGGGTATGCCCAGACGTGGGTCCCTTGCTCACTTTGCCACTGGATTCAAGCAAGCCTGGCTGATGACGGCTGGAATGCCAGAAACCGGTCCTAGGATGCTTGTTTCCGGTCCAGGGAAGACATGGCTTGGCAGTTCGGGCTGGACTGTTCCCATGAGGCACAGGGTCAGACTGATTTGCATACGGCCATGTCTGAACTGGGGTGGTGGAGTGAGCTAAAGAATGATGATGGATTAAACCCAGATCAGTTGACTGGGGGTGAGTGTTTGATTGGCTCAAGCGTTCCGTCCATCATCCCCTTTTGTATCGCTTTGTTCACCCTAAGTTGGCGGGGGTATGCCCAGACGTGGGTCCCTTGCTCACTTTGCCACTGGATTCAAGCAAGCCTGGCTGATGACGGCTGGAATGCCAGAAACCGGTCCTAGGATGCTTGTTTCCGGTCCAGGGAAGACATGGCTTGGCAGTTCGGGCTGGACTGTTCCCATGAGGCACAGGGTCAGACTGATTTGCATACGGCCATGTCTGAACTGGGGTGGTGGAGTGAGCTAAAGAATGATGATGGATTAAACCCAGATCAGTTGACTGGGGGTGAGTGTTTGATTGGCTCAAGCGTTCCGTCCATCATCCCCTTTTGTATCGCTTTGTTCACCCTAAGTTGGCGGGGGTATGCCCAGACGTGGGTCCCTTGCTCACTTTGCCACTGGATTCAAGCAAGCCTGGCTGATGACGGCTGGAATGCCAGAAACCGGTCCTAGGATGCTTGTTTCCGGTCCAGGGAAGACATGGCTTGGCAGTTCGGGCTGGACTGTTCCCATGAGGCACAGGGTCAGACTGATTTGCATACGGCCATGTCTGAACTGGGGTGGTGGAGTGAGCTAAAGAATGATGATGGATTAAACCCAGATCAGTTGACTGGGGGTGAGTGTTTGATTGGCTCAAGCGTTCCGTCCATCATCCCCTTTTGTATCGCTTTGTTCACCCTAAGTTGGCGGGGGTATGCCCAGACGTGGGTCCCTTGCTCACTTTGCCACTGGATTCAAGCAAGCCTGGCTGATGACGGCTGGAATGCCAGAAACCGGTCCTAGGATGCTTGTTTCCGGTCCAGGGAAGACATGGCTTGGCAGTTCGGGCTGGACTGTTCCCATGAGGCACAGGGTCAGACTGATTTGCATACGGCCATGTCTGAACTGGGGTGGTGGAGTGAGCTAAAGAATGATGATGGATTAAACCCAGATCAGTTGACTGGGGGTGAGTGTTTGATTGGCTCAAGCGTTCCGTCCATCATCCCCTTTTGTATCGCTTTGTTCACCCTAAGTTGGCGGGGGTATGCCCAGACGTGGGTCCCTTGCTCACTTTGCCACTGGATTCAAGCAAGCCTGGCTGATGACGGCTGGAATGCCAGAAACCGGTCCTAGGATGCTTGTTTCCGGTCCAGGGAAGACATGGCTTGGCAGTTCGGGCTGGACTGTTCCCATGAGGCACAGGGTCAGACTGATTTGCATACGGCCATGTCTGAACTGGGGTGGTGGAGTGAGCTAAAGAATGATGATGGATTAAACCCAGATCAGTTGACTGGGGGTGAGTGTTTGATTGGCTCAAGCGTTCCGTCCATCATCCCCTTTTGTATCGCTTTGTTCACCCTAAGTTGGCGGGGGTATGCCCAGACGTGGGTCCCTTGCTCACTTTGCCACTGGATTCAAGCAAGCCTGGCTGATGACGGCTGGAATGCCAGAAACCGGTCCTAGGATGCTTGTTTCCGGTCCAGGGAAGACATGGCTTGGCAGTTCGGGCTGGACTGTTCCCATGAGGCACAGGGTCAGACTGATTTGCATACGGCCATGTCTGAACTGGGGTGGTGGAGTGAGCTAAAGAATGATGATGGATTAAACCCAGATCAGTTGACTGGGGGTGAGTGTTTGATTGGCTCAAGCGTTCCGTCCATCATCCCCTTTTGTATCGCTTTGTTCACCCTAAGTTGGCGGGGGTATGCCCAGACGTGGGTCCCTTGCTCACTTTGCCACTGGATTCAAGCAAGCCTGGCTGATGACGGCTGGAATGCCAGAAACCGGTCCTAGGATGCTTGTTTCCGGTCCAGGGAAGACATGGCTTGGCAGTTCGGGCTGGACTGTTCCCATGAGGCACAGGGTCAGACTGATTTGCATACGGCCATGTCTGAACTGGGGTGGTGGAGTGAGCTAAAGAATGATGATGGATTAAACCCAGATCAGTTGACTGGGGGTGAGTGT
>CAWUFW010028019.1:0-23829 GCA_963921515.1 Calotriton arnoldi
CCTTTCCAACTCAGCTGATGTGCACTTGTCTGTCCGTAGGTGACTCCGGATACCCAAACATGCCGTGGTTGCTGACACCCCTCAGGAACCCTGTGACACCAGCCCAGATGCGCTACAATGAGGCACATGGTCAGACCAGGAGAGTGATCGAGCGGACATTTGGTCTCCTGAAGAGCCGCTTCCGCTGCCTGGACAAAACAGGAGGGGCCCTCCCATATGCCCCAGCAAAGGTGTGCAAGATTGTCATCGTCTGCTGCATGCTACACAACCTGGCAGTGCGGAAGGAGTTGCCTCTCATCCTGGATGACGATGACCAACGTCCGCCACCTGTGGAGGATCCTGGCCTGGACCACGATGCCAGTGATGATGATGATGATGATGATGGTGATGTCCGCACACAGCTCATCACCAACTTCTTCAGCTGAATGTGAGTATCCAGGGAGATGTAATGTGAATGATGTGAGTTTGCATGATATGTGTGGGTGGTGCTCTGGTGCTGTTTGAGTGTGGCCATGTGCTACTTGACTGGATGCGTGCAGCAATGTGTCCTTACAGGTAGTCTGTACTCCCCAACAGTTTTGACATGCTAACTTGGTTTTGTGTAGTTGTCTTGTGACATGTATTGGGCATGAGTATTGCAGTTCTGTCCTGTTCTTCAGTGGTTTTAACTGTGTGTCATGTCTGTATTCAGCTTTCAGGGTGGCAGCAGTAGTTTCCCTACAGGTGATGTGCCACACACCCCTGGACTTCATATCTTCTGCACTTGTTGACTGTGTGGCCACTGCCACGTGGGTAAACCTTGCATTTGTAGTGGAAACAACATGTTGCAAATGTGTAATAAACCTGTGCTTCACTTTGAGATGTGCGTTGTCTGTGGTCACACATCTGACTGACATTTGCTTACTGCACCTGTGGGCTAGTTGACACAGACTCTGAATAGGTGTGGTGTCTGTGCATTCCACAGTATTTCCTGGCAACATCACTGTAGGCGATGAGTCCGATGGCCCTGGTGTCTCTGTGTTGTGTAGCCCTAGTGGTGTGTCTCCCTCATATGTGTCACGTCACCATGACTCACATGACGGTGTTGTACTTGCTGTAGCAGTTAGCATACACAGTGTAATTTAGCAGATCATCATCACCATAACAGTATCCACATTTGAATAACAACAGAGGCAAGTATGGTGTACTAGTGATTTTATTTACAGAAATGTGTGTGTGTATAGTGCACAGGATGGTGGGTGCTGTACATTGGGATTGTGATCCAAAGTTCCCAGATGAGTTGCAAGTCTTGGTAGCAGAAATGTCCTGAGTGAAGTCCACAGTCATATGATACATTAGTCCAACTTGAACTCCCCATGTCATTTGGGAGAGTTGTGTTGCATTCGACAGGGTGAAAAGTTTGCACACAAAGGAGAATTTCCGGAACAGGTGTTGGCTTCCTGGGGGATGTACGTGGCCATCAGCCTCTCAGTTTTCCTTCCTCGGACGACCCCTCTTCTTTGGGGGGGGGACCCTCACGTGCAGGCTGCTGCGGTGCAGGGGACTCTCCGCCAGAGTCCTCCTCCCTCCCTGTGGCAGTGTCAGTTGTTGCAGCACCAGATGTTGTGGGCACACAGGGCGGTGTGGCCATGTTGGTGCTAATCTGGCGGAGGCATGTCAATATGTCCCTATGCACCGCTGTGAGTTCTTGCAATGTGTCCCACTTGGACTCCATGCGAGACATGTGTGTCTCCACACGGGACATGTGGGAGTCCAAGCGGGCATGATGGGCAGCCTGCTGCTGTTGTATGTCCTTGAGGATCCCCACTACCTGTCTGACCTCTCCGGTGCTATTCTGGTACGCATCAGCGATGCGTGCCAGTTGTGGGTCATCATGCAGTCCAGACCCCTCTGCAAGCAGCGACCTATGTCTACCACCCCTCCCACCACCCCTGGCGACACGTGCAGGACCTGCGGTGGCACGCACAGGTGACCCGAGGCCCCCTTGGGGGTTGTTAGTGGTGTTGTTGTCCGTTGCTCCACGGTGTGCCTGGGGCCCTGTGCTGTTGTCATCGGTGGTCCTTGGTCTGTCCGTGTCGGCGGGGGTGGTCTGTGTGTTGGCAGTTGTTGGAGGGGTGGGTGCAGGGGGTGCAGATGTTGGTCCTGCTGGTGCTGCATGATGAATCACACCGGAGGTGCCAGGTAGGTCTTCGCCATCCGAGGAGTACAGAGGCTGTTCCACACCAGTGAGCTCAGTGTCCCCCGGAGCCTGGGACAGGGACTCCTCCTCACCTGCTGCTGTGTCCCCATCATCATCACCTGTATTTGGAAGAGACACACATTGTATGTTATGTTTCTACAGGCATCAATGGTTCACACACCTGACAGTTGTGACTGTACCTCTGGATGCGGGCATGTACATTGCATTGTCCTAAGTTGTCACAGTAAGAGGTTGATATTGGTGTAGCACATTGTCCTGCATACCTGGGGCATTTCAATGTGAATGTTGAGGTGTGTGCATGGCCAGCATTGGTTGTATTTGGTGGACAACCGGCCATCCTTCTCCACCTAGCCCAGTTATCCCACCATGAAGCATGCCACCCTTGCAGTGGGTTCAGGTTGACTCTCAGGATGTCATTCAGTGGTGTTCTGCTGTTTGTTGGTGCACAGTTCCCAGCAGGGCCTTGTGCTCCCCACAGCAGTACCCAGTGTCAGCCATCTTGTCAGTCCTTATCCACTCCCTGTGATGTGAGCATGGGCCAATTGTGAGGGTGAGCAATATCTGTGTCTACAACTCCCATCATGCTATTGCCTACACCCCCCTTCCCAGCATGCCCGTACTTCCTTCCTTTTGACTCTGCTTCCCTGTGGGGTAGTGTGCCTGTGCTGACAGGAAGGCTGACAGTGTTGTCCTTGCGTTTGTTTTGCTACAAGTCCCAAGAGTGTCCCTGTGCTTCACACAGCATTACCCAGGGTGGTGGTTCTTTGTGGGATCTTCATTTGGTGTGTGAGGCATTGCATTCTCCCAGGTGGGTTATGTGGAGTTTGTGTTGAGGGGGTGTGTGAGGAGAGCTGCTTGTAACTATGGTCAGTGCTGTCAGTCCTCCTTCCCACCCAGCCAGATATCCCACCATGCAACGTGCTTGCATTGCAGGGAGTGCAAGTTGGCTTTCAGGATGTCAGGCAGTGGTGTTCTGCTGTTTGTTGGTGCACACTTCCCAGCAGGGCCTTGTGCTCCCCACAGCAGTACCCAGTGTCAGCCATCTTGTCAGTCCTTATCCACTCCCTGTGATGTGAGCATGGTTCAGAGTGGTGTTGATGGGCCAATTGTGAGGGTGAGCAATATCTGTGACTACAACTCCCATCATGCTATTGCCTACACCCCCTTCCCAGCATGCCCATACTTCCTTCCTTTTGAGTGGACTTCACTGTGTGTGAGTGTGACAGCAATGGCAAGATGGCTGACAGTGTGGTCCTGTTGTTTGTTGGTGCACAGTTCCCAGCAGGGCCTTGTGCTCCCCACAGCAGTACCCTGTGTCAGCCATATTGTCAGTCCTTTTCCACTCCCTGTGTTGTGAGCATGGTTCAGAGTGGTGTTGATGGTCCAAATGTGAGGCTGCCCATTATCTGTTACTACGAGTCCCATCATGCTCTTGGCTACACTGACTTCACCAGCATACACAGGATTCCTTCCTTTCTGTGAGCTTCCCTGTGAGGTGGTGTTCTAGTGGTGGCTAAATATCTGACAGTGTTTGTTGGTTAGATTTGTGCCACTGCCTAGCTCTATTTGGTATTGGGTTTGTACATGTCATGACACAGTTACATATCACTAGGACATGGCATGTATTGTGTTTATCTGACTAACATACACATCTTGGGATGATTATCTTTTGGTTGCTGTTGATTTGCTAGGGGTGCATGGTTTGACTATCCCCTTGACAGTGATGTATGTGTATTGTCACACAATATTGTGTATATTAGTTGTGTACTCACCAGGCTCTGGGATGTTTGTTAGTCCATATACGCTCACTGGTGGTAGGATGGCCCGCACCTTCTCCTCCCAGGGCCTGAGGTATACTGGTTTGGCAGGAGGGCCACTGCCGGTGTGCTGGCTCAGGAGGTAATCCTTCTTCAGTAGGTCCCTGACCCTCCTGCGCACATCATACCACCTGTTCTGGATGTCTTCCTTTGTGCGCAAACATGGTGATTGTGCGTTGACCCTGTCGACGATCCTCGCCCACATCTTGGTTTTCTGTGCCATGGGGGTCTGTTGGACCAATGTGCCAAACAACTGTGGCTCTACCCTCAGGATCTCGTCTACCATGACTTCCAATTCACTATCTAGGAACTTTGGATTCTTCTTTAGGGGCATGGTGATGGGTGGTGGTGGTGATTGATGTGTGTGTGTGTGCAAGTGAGGGTGTGTGAGTGTAGGTTTTGCTGGGTGTGTGTGAGGGTGCTATTTGTTGAGATGCTAATGGTGTGTGGCTTTTGTGTTGGATGAGCTGTGTGTGTGTCTGTGTTTGCTGTCTGATGGTGTTCTGTGCTGGCAGGTCAGTGGAATTTGCAAAGGATCATGGTAGGGATTTGTGGCCTTTATGTAGGTGGAGTTGGGGGTGTGTCCTTGTTCCATTTTTTTCCACCCCTGTATTTATTGGCTTTGTCATTGCTTGTTTGGCCCTCTTTTTTTGTATTTTTTCATTTGTAATTATTGTGCATGTAGGGGACGTTCTTCTGACCGAGTAGGACGTTGCAGTTGTCTCGTGCGCGCCTCTCCGAGTCGTTCCCGCTGTGTTTCAGCTCAGTTTCATATGCGGCGTACGCGTCGGTCGCGGAGTATTGTGTTTGTTCGGCTGGCTTTTGTATGCGTGTCGGTCGTACGGCTTGGGCTCCGTGCGAATCGGTCTGATTTTGCACCCATTGCATCGTACTGCGCGGGTCGGAGTTCGCGGGCACGTTTCGTTCGGGTTGATTCCTGGTGCGTGTCGGTCGGTTCGTTTCGCGTGGTTTCGGATAGCTTGTTTCCGTCCGGGTCGGTCGTTCGCCTTGAGTTCCGTACGAGTCGGTCGTGATTCACATGCATTTCATCGTACTTCCCAGGTCGGGCAACGCCGGTACGTGTCGGTCGGACTATATTCCCGTACCGAGTCGGTCGGGTGGTTTTCCGGCCCGAATCGGATTCGGCCCCTAAGAGTAGCTTCATCCGCACTTTGGGGCCTATTCCGATTCAGGCCGGAAATCTCTCCGACCGAGCCGGACCCGGAGAGATTTCCGACCGAATCGGACCCTAGCAGTCCGACCGAACGAGTACGATGCGTTCGCATGCTATCGGACTTGATTCGGTCGGACTCCCATTGAAGTCAATGGGAGCCGGTCGTACAACGCGTACGCGGGCTCCCATTGACTCAATGGGTGCGAGGCGAACAAGGGCGCCCCCTACAGCGGGTACGCGTCGAAGCGGGTCGCGCCGTACATGCACAGGTAGGAGGGACCCATGGGTCCTGTGTGCGACTCGCGCGGCTAGGCGTACAGGGGGGTCCGACACGGACCCCCAAAGTGCGGCTCCGACTGCTCTTTCTAGCCGGATGGCGCGAGTCGGTCGGACTGCTCGCGGCGCGCATCGTACTTACCCGGCCGGGGAACGTCTCCATTGCGCGGTGCGAGTCGGTCGGAGCGGTTGGGTCCCGCGAACGAGTCGGTCGGCGATTTCGCGTACGTTCGCATCGTACTCGCTCGCCCGGACGCACGTTCGACTCGGTCGGGAAACAGGGCTCCGAATCGGATCCGGTAATGCCGAGTCCGATTCGGAGCCCTACCGGCCGAGATCGGAATCGGCCCCTGAGAGTAGCTTCATCATCCGATGATGCCATGTGGAGAGAAAACTCACTGCCTGAATCTTCCCCTGCCTCCTCTGCCTCAGATGCAGAGTCAGTCTCTGAACCATGGTCAGAGGAAGACTCAAAAAGCATCCCAACAACCTGCTGAGCAGTAATCCTGCGGCTAGCCATTATCCTTACTAAGAAAGGAGACTGCACAAACAAGTCAACAACAACCAACACTGTGCAAAATAAGGAAGTAAAAAAAATGTGTGCCTTTATCACAAAGATCTATATACTCAAAAACTATACGATTCACTTGCAAGAGACCGCTACACTCACCAGCACCTACTCTGCAGAGAGACAGCAAAAACAATAACCCACTAGAAAGAAAAAAAAAAAAACAATTACTCACAAAACAACAAAATACACATCGAGCACAAATGCAAAACGTTTTTGACACTCAAAAAACAGAAGCCAAACATACTGCAATTATTACACCATTTGCAAAAAACACATTCATGCAGAGAAATGAAAAACATTTACATTGTACAAAAAAGGTCTCTTACCAAACACAAGCAACTACACAAACAGCAGAACTAAAAGTAACGAAACCGCAACCTGGAACAGTCTAAAGAGCAAAAGCTTTCAACTAGAACAAAAGGGAGAAATAAAGCATTACAATTGCAATTCACAAGAAATAAAAGAATTAACATTATAACACACTATGTCACTACCCAATTGGTCAATCTGCCAGATGGGCCTTCAAATAGGGCTGTGCAAAAATGGGGGTGAACTTGCCCAAGGGATCGGGTGAGCTTGTCTGAGGGTGGGGCAGAAAACAGCAGACAGAAATGTGCCCCCTTGCAAAAGAAATAAATCCCTGGTGCCTAGTAGGGTTTTCTGCCTCCCCCACCGCCTAGGGCAAAAAGGCCAAAAAAATGGGGCAGATCTGTCCCCAGGAGGGGCAGAAAAAACATTAACCAAATTTATTTAAAAAATCTGCCCCCCTGGAAGCGACCCTTGCCCAAGGAGTCGCTTCCATTTTAATTTCAAATAAGTCCCTGGTGTCTAGTGGGGTATTCTGTGCCCCCCTGGTGGCAGAAAGGCCAAATACACGGACCGATCTGCCCCCAGGGGGGGCAGAATACACATTTAAAAAAAATGAGGCCCCTGGAAGCGACGCTTCCCCAAGGGGTCGCTTCCATTTTTTTTAAAAAAAGATCCCTGGCTCTAGTGGGCTTTTCTGCCCCCCTGGGGCCAGAAACGCCAAAAAACCAAGGCAAACAGTCCCCAGGGGGGCAGAAAAGTCTTTAAAAAAATGTGCCCCCTAAGGAAGCGACCCTTGCCCAAGGGGTCGCTTCCTTTACATAATTAAAGGACTCCCTGGTGTCTAGTGGGGTATTCTGCCCCCCCCCCTGGGGGCAGAAAGGCCAAATACACGGACCGATCTGCCCCCAGGGGGGGCCGAATACACATTTTAAAAAAATGAGGCCCCTGGAAGCGACCCTTCCCCAAGGGGTCGCTTCCATTTTTTACGAAAAAAAGATCCCTGGCTCTAGTGGGCTTTTCTGCCCCCCCTGGGGCCAGAAACGCCAAAAAACCAAGGCAAACAGTCCCCAGGGGGGGCAGAAAAGTCTTTTAAAAAATGTGCCCCCTAAGGAAGCGACCCTTGCCCAAGGGGTCACTTCCTTTACATAATAAAAGGACGCCCTGGTGTCTAGTGGGGTATTCTGCCCCCCTGGGGGCGGAAAGGCCAAATACACGGGCCAATCTGCCCCCAGGGGGGGCAGAATGCACATTTTAAAAAAATGAGGCCCCTGAAAGCGACCCTTCCCCAAGGGGTCGCTTCCATTTTTTAAAAAAAGATCCCTGGCTCTAGTGGGCTTTCTGCCCCCCTGGGGCCAGAAGCGCTAAAAACCAAGGCGATCTGGCCCCAGGGGGCAGAAAAGTCTTTAATTTATTTGCCCCCTGTAGGAAGCGACCCTTGCCCAAGGGGTCGCTTCCTTTACTGAAAAAAACATCCCTGGTGCCTAGTGGGGGCATTCCTGCAGCACGATTGCGACGCTGTGCGCGATCGTGCTGCAGGAATGCCCTGTATTGAGACATCAGGGAGATGAAATACTCTTTCCTCTCCCCCGATGCCTCAATACATTAAAAAATCCCCCCCCCGCCCCACCGGAGCACAGAAACTTGCCTGCTCCTCCTGGACGCGCTGGAAACAAATGGTTTCCGGCGCGTCCAGCGCTTCCTGATGACGTCGGCGCGCGCTGTGCGCGCTGACGTCATGGGATTGCATAGGGGGGTCGGGGTGGCAGCGGAAACTCTTCCGCTGCCATCCCCCTCTGTGGGGGCAGGATCGGTAAAACAGGGGGGGAGCGCCAGCACTTCCCCCATGGGCTGTGCTCATGACGGAGCGGTTCCGTCATGAGCACAGCCCAACCGATGCTCATGACGGAACCGCTCCGCCATGAGCATCGAAGGGGTTAAATGCATGAATAATACTAATGAATAAACAAGCAGCAAATAATATGAGATAACACTCAAGAAAATATACTGGACGTCCTGCAAGAGATAAGAAAGATATATACACTGAATACATCAAATGATTACTTTGGATGTGCACTCATTTACACATCACAAAGAAAACACCTCAAATGATCAAAGCCACTGGCCACACATCACAATGGCAATAATCAAAACTCAAACACCTCAAATGACCACAGCCACTGGAACCACGCATCACAATGGCACTAGTCAGAAACAAATCACCTCACCCGATCGTTCACTCTGCATTCTTGCCAACTCAAGCTGGGGGGCCCGTGCACAAATATAACGCCTGAAAGCAGAGATTAGACTGCCTTCTAGAAGTTGGGCTTTCAACATCGCTTTCTCGACTCCTCATTGGGTATAATGATATTGACCCAGATGCATTGTCCTATGTAGATGATATCTACCTGACAGACGATGAGTTAAACACACATTTAGCCAGGGCAGATTGAATTCTATTGGGATTTATCGAATCTGGCTACAAATTTGACTTTAAGAAATCTAATATAGTATTTTTAAGTGTCCTATTTCTGGGATACTAACTTACCCCTGTTGGAATAAGCCTTGCACCACACTTCCTAGAGAAGTGTGTTCTGCTACAACCACCAAATACTCTAAGGAAACTACAATCCTTGTTAGGAATCATTCATTTTGGCAGGACATACATATCTGATTATGCACAGCGCGTTAAATCATTATATGAATTGATTCATCCTGAGTTTTCCAGTGCACTTTTTTTTGCAGTTTTATATAGCACAAACTCAACCCAAAGGTATCAAAGCACTTCACATGAGCACCAGATGCATTTCTGACAGACACATTCATTTTTAGGCACAGGGAGATTAAGTGATTTGCCCAGAATTACAGGATGCTTGAGCCTCCTGCCAGACTCGATGCCAGGACTGTTCCAAGGCTGCCAGACGTGCGGCAGTCCCGCACCGCTAATTAGGATGCGACCACCACCCTGGCGGTCGCATTCCGCATTTCCAACATTGCGGCGGGTGGCGGTGCCTGCTAGGCACCGCCGCCATTTTGAGGCCCAATTCCGCCCGGCCGGCAATCGGAACAATTGCCGACCGGCGGAAAAGCGGCGGACGCACTTTGCGTCCGCCGCGGTACCCCCCGCCATTATAATATGGCGGGGGTAAATCGGGTGGAGATGGCGGGCGGATCGCCACCGCCTGGCTGGCGATGGCGATCCGCCCGCCATCCTAATCACCCCCTTAGACTCAGGGCTAAAACAGTTAATGCAACCCTTTTTCAAAGAATTCCTTACACTACAAAAGGGGTTAAATCAAATAACTGGAGAATAAAGTGGAGTAAGAGGAACTCCAACATGGCTACCAAAATGCACATTGAAGTTCCCCGGTTCTAGTGTTTCTATGGTTTCCCTCTGAAGCTCAGAGTGGAATGTTCATGATGCAAGAATTCCACTCTGTGCACTTCACTGAGGCAATTTACCTGGTAGGAAGTAGTCATTTAAGCTCCGTCGTGTTAGTTTAGTGAGGGTAGAAACGTCATGTGTGGGCGTAGTTTCGTTTCCTTCGTGTCCTGAGATTATTTATCTTGTGCTGCAGGAGACTAGTGTGCTTTTAGGTAGTCTCCTTGTTTAGTTGTGGGCGGTTCCTAGTTTCCCATCTTTTCTCTGTAGTATTCCTTGAAGTAACTGGGCAGTGTCTGAGTTGAGATTAGTGTCTCAACTTAGCAGCTGCTAAACTCTAATAGCTCTCCCTACTCAGAGAAATGTCAAGATAAAAAGTAAATAAAAACTGGTTGGTCATCTTGAGTTAAGTTTCTGTTTCTAAAAGGCTCATGCCTATGTTTAAAAATTATTTTTACAGTGGTTTAGTTGCCAGTTCACTGAAGTGTTTAGTTTAATAAATTCCCGAAGTAGCTTGAACAAAGATTAGTGTCTCCGCAGCTGTCAAAATGTAATGTCTTTGAATGTAATCCAGCCTAGCTATCTCCTGCTGCTCAGCCAGAGTGAGAAATGGTAACGGAATGTTGGTGTGATGGACATGAGTGGAATGCCTTGGTGCCTGTGTGGATGAGTGGCAGGGCTGGACTGGCCATAGCGGGCAGCGGGCGTTTCCCCGGTGGGCCGCAAGGGTGGGGGCCGATTTTGGGCCCCTGGGGGCTGTTTTTGTTACAGGGCCGTTTTTGCAGCATAGCTGCAATATCGGCCCCTGTAACAAAATCGGCCGAAACCGGCCCTGGCAAACAGCTCGGCCGCACCCCCCAAAGCCCCGGGGGGGCCGGCCGAGCACTTTGCCAGGGCCGGTTTTGGTTCTCAGTCCGGCCCTGATGAGTGGTGACAGTTGGAGATGGGCTGAGCAGCAGGGAGGCTGCTCCTGGTGGGGCTGGTGTAAGAGCTGGAAATAGAGCTGGAATGGACTGACGTACATATTATAAGGAACCAATAAAGAAGATTACAAAACTCTACATGGCTACCTGTGTCCACATGTGTGCAAGGGCACAACATTATTTTGGCGACAATTGGACCTGGACTCAAGCGTTTTAAAGGACTTAAAAGCCGTCTACATCTACAAGAAACAAGAAACAACAGAAACCAAGAGAAATTACATGAAACTACATGAAACTACATGAAGCAAGTATGGAGTTACTACAGGCAAGCCAGCCCCACCAGTGTCCTTGTCAACGGACGGCCCCAACCACCATCGCCCAGCCTGGACATGCTCCATTGATCTTTCGTAAGGAATTGTGAGTTGGAGGTGTAGTTACACAACTGCCACATGAGGGTGTTCCAGCCACATCGTTTTCCTGAGGTCTAAAAAGACCGTAATGACTTGATAAAAATACCACCTTTACTTCACTTAAATCAACTTTATGAATACTTCTGATGTGCTGTTTCATTATCTTTGTTATTGCTCTGGATCAAGAAGTTACTACAAACTGCGAGGAGTGGCCGCACAGAATGTGAATTATCATGTGTTTGACTTTCATTTATGGCATCTTGGAATTAATTCCAACATGAGTATGTCCTAGGGGCCACACAGGAGCGGTGTGTGCAGTGAGGTCATTATGGCTATTCTTATCTTTTGGACATTTGACGTTTACAGCGTGTACCTATTTGGTGAAATCCCAGGTCTGGCAAACTTCTACGTGTTTTGAAACTCTGCTATTATATTGTTATTATCACTCGGTTTCGGCATAAGGGGTCTATCAAGGTGAGATTAATGTTTTTTTTTATGTTTCATCAAATATTATGACTTTCCTACACAGAAGCTTGTGTAACTGCTTTGATGCCTTTTAAATTCAAAATAGAGCTCGCGCACCTTACCGTCCTGATGGTGTCGCACACAGCTTCTGTGGAATCTTCTGTGATGTCCTGGGGTCTTCGCAGCTGCTGGCTGCTCTGGACGCTTAATCTCAGCAACGTGCCTTGAGCCTCCCGGCAAGCGTTAACAGTGCGTGCCGCCATCTTGTGTTTGGCGGCAGCACACAACTTGTTAGGCTTCACTCAATGCCATCCGCCACTTCTTTTGCATGTGTGCCGTTTTTACGGTATGGCTCGCACCACTTAAGGCGCAAGAGACGTTCTTCAGGAAGACGTTTTCGAGGTATTGTGGCTTTTATTGTGCTCAATGTTGTGTGATAGCAAGCGGAATCCATGGAAGGACGCATGATGTCATCCTGGGTCTACGCTGTTCTTTTTGTTGACATCTTCAATTTTGTATTTCTTCGATTTTGTTTCCTTGCGGCATGTTGGTCATTTCAACACATGTGGTTTCAACGACGCTGCACATTTTGACGCTGTGTTTGGACCAGCAATAACACCCTGTGAACACTGGATTCTTGTGTGTTATGCAGGCTCTGTGGTGTGGTGCCATCAGAGACCTCCTGTGTGCTATGTCTTGGTCACGTTATTTGGAGGTAAGCTTTGGGATAATTTACAAGACGGTGTACGGTTTGCCAGTACATTGTTTCTTGGCATGGAGAAGTATGGGAAGATCAACAAGACTGTGGTTTTAAAAACAGACTCACTCCATGGATTAATTTGTTACAGACAAGATTACACGTGAAAGAGTCACAACTTGTGTTGTTTGCATTTCTGGAGTGCTATGTTATCTTCAATTTGTGCTTTTACATTTAGGCATGTTTAGTTTTTGGTTCCCTTACGCAAGGGTGTTTCTTGCCTAGCAGTACTCGGGTGAGAGGTCGCTCACCGGCGTGGGATATAGTCTAAAGATGTACTATATTTAGAGTTGTTTTGCATACTTATGGAAGAAATTTTCTTGTGTCGTGATGCCACAGTTTACGCTTCCTACAGATGGGTGTCCCATGTGTTTCACTGGGTGGCAGTCACAGTTTTATCCCTTACATGAGGGATGGGCTTGGGTAATAGTCCCATCACAGTTTTATCCCTTACATAAGGGATGGGTTTGGGTAATTGTCCCATTTTCACATTTTACAGTTAATGACCTCTACATGGGGGTAGGTTTATGGGTGAGTTCCCATATACTCGGTTTTTGATGTTATCCTTACAAAAGGTTGGGTTATGGGTTTTACCCCATTTACATGTTTTTCAGTACAAAGGTACATCCCTACACAGGGTGAGTGTTTATGGGTGGTAGCCCCATTTTCACTTTGTTGTTATGTCGTCTTGCGCGGCACGTTTGGTCTGCTCTTTGGGTCTTAATGTGTTTGTGCATGGTAGAAACTCTCACGTACTGCACGCTCCGACCCCGGTCCACCGCAGCTGTTGCTGTTTGTGTGGAGGGCGGACCGGCACAGCGTGACACACCTCCTGTGTCGTCACACGCTAGGGGGCTGCGGGGAAAGTATTTCAGGGCAGATGCCACGGACGCGCAGCGGACGTGCGCAGAGGGGCGCGCCGCTGGCGCGCCAAAGGCGCGCCTAAGGCAAGCCCGTCTGTGCCCGTCCGTGCCTGGATCGGGCCCAGGGCCAGAAGTCCTGGTGCTCTGTCCAACTGCCACCAATACCCAGCTGCAAAACAGATTATAAATCATGATAAAGAGGCTGATCTGTCAGTCTGCACTAAAACTACCAGGCAGCAATATTCATCGGAACGATTAAAATCCTATTGCCCTCCTCCATCTCATAAGTGTGTCTGCCTATATTTTGACGGCAAGATGGAAATATGTGCAAACTGTGGCTTTTCTTTAAAGGGGAACCCAGGCTATGTCAACAACATTACAAATAATAACATGGCTAACACCAAGCTGACAGCTCCGTCCCATAAAAACTTCTCTTTCCTGTATACCAATTGTCGCTCCCTCCCTAAACATAAATCGGACATGTTTGACCTGTTGCATGACGAACGACCTGATGCCATATTCTTGACGGAGACCTGGCTCCATGAAATTGCGGGCCCGGATGTCGCTGTTGCTCTTCCACATAACTATGCAATAGTTAGGAAAGATAGAGCCATAAAGACTGGAGGGGCATAGCCATTATTTTTAAAAAGGATTACCAGTGCTCCTTTGAACCTTTTGCGTCTCAAAACAGTGAGGCAGCGCTATTTAAGCTGACCCTGACCCCTAATTTTACTTTCTCAGGTATGCTGGTATATCGTCCCCCGGGACCATCTGCATCCTGGTCCTCTTCCTTCCCTGAACTTATAACTCCTCCAAGTATGAAAACAGCTAATTTCACAATTCTGGGCGACTTCAATCTACATCTTGAAGACCCCACCTGTAAACATAGCACTAATCTTATCTCGGACTTAGCAGCTTTAAATATTAGCCTAATGAACTCTGGCCCCACACACGAGGCAGGTCACCTGTTGGACCCTATTTTTTCGAATCTTCCTGGGATCCACTGCTTCCCAGCCTCTCCTCTAAACTGGTCGGACCACTTTCTTACAAAATTTTACCTAAAACTTCCGGAGATTCCTGCACCTATTCATCTAATTCCAGATACATTAATTAGGAATTGGAAAAATTTAGATGCCACAGCTTTAAATAAGATTTTATGCTCCCACACGCCCATTTCCAAACAAACAGTGAACTCACTTTCTACCTCGGTCCAGAAATGGCTCCTTAATGCCATTGACATTTGTCTACCTTTGGCAAGAAAAAAGGCCAACAATCATCGACCTCCTGCACCTTGGTTTACTGAGACTTTAAGGACAGAGAAGGCCAAATGTAAAAAAATGGAACGCAAGTGGAGAAGGAACTATACCCCTGCTTCCAAAAGTGACTATAAAGCAGCAAAAAAATATATCATGACCTTTGCAAAACAGCTAGGGCGGACCTGTCTCATCCACCATCTCGAACGCCCTAAACTGTTCTAAAACACTTTTTAACATGGTTAAAGAGCTTGCCGGTTCCAAAACCCAAACCAGGCCCCCTGCACTTAATAAAAAGCAATGTGAGGACCTGGCTACTTTCTTTGTTCAAAAAGTTGACAGTATATATTTGGATATAGTACGAGGGCAGGATGACAATTTCTCTCCTCCCCAGAAACATCCACATCATCCTCCATGGACGATATGCCCCCAACCAAGATTGGAGCCCTAACTTTCCCACTAATCAATTGGACACATGGCCTCTGCTAAACATTACTACCCTAAAAAACTTTTGGGTAATACAAAATCGGGATCTCCAAGGGACCCCTTGCCCATTTCCGTGCTCCAGCAGCTTGAACCACCATCGCTGCAGGTAATCATGGATCTTCTTAATGCCTCCTTGCTGGAGGCTATTGTCCCGCCTGATTGGAAACATGCCATGGTAATGCCTCTCCTTAAAAAGGCAAATGCTGACCCTGAACTACTCTCAAACTATCGTCCCATTTCACTCCTACCGGCCTTCTCTAAAATTTTAGAAAAACATGTCCATGCACAGCTTTCACTGTTTGTCGAAGCGCAAAGTTTTCTCCATCCTTCTCAATCGGGCTTCAGAGCTGGTTTTTCAACGAAACCACCCTGCTGGGGGTAAACGAAAGACTACGCCACCATCTTGATGCCGGAGACACTGTGGCCCTCATTTTGTTGGATCTGAGCGCAGCTTTTGACACGGTGTCTCACACTGTGTTAATTAAAACCCTAAGTTTGTTGGGTTTATGTGGGCCGGCTCTGAAATGGCTCATTTCCTTCCTTACAAATCGTACTTTCCAAGTTTTCTCTCCCACAACCAGCTCTGACATTCACTCTCTTACTCATGGGGTACCTCAAGGCTCTATCCTTAGCCCCTTACTTTTTAACTTATATGTAAGACCCTTGGCGGATATTGCTGAGAATTCTGGGCTGACCCTCTTCTCCTATGCGGATGATTCGCAAATTATTTTTTCCCTATCCATGAAGAACACGACAGAGATTTCTCCCCTTCAGTTAGGTTTGAGGAATATCGCATCATGGATGCAATCTAATTACCTCAAACTGAACGGAGGAAAAACCGAGGTTCTTATATTCGGGAAAAATAGGGAACTTTGGGGTCCTCAACATTGGCCCTGCGAGATGGGTGCTCTTCCTATACCTGTCCGCCAAGCTCGTAATTTGGGTGTAATTATTGATGATACACTGAGTATGCACAACCAAGTCGTTAAAGTAGCTGCTACCTGTTTCACAATCTTGAAGTGGCTAAAAAAAGTTATCTGGATGCTACCAGAACCCACTCAGAAGACCGTTGTTCATGCCTTGATTACTTCAAGACTTGATTACGGCAATGTTCTGTACTTGGGATCTAACAAAGAGGTGACACGCAGGCTGCAATTGGTTCAAAACTCCGCAGCTAGGCTTTTATGCCGGATCCCCAGAACTTCTTCGGTTTCCGGCCATCTTCGTGATTTGCATTGGCTCAGGGTGGAGAACCGAGTTAAGTTCAAAGCCCTGAGCTACATGTTTAAAATCAAAAGTGGAGTGGCCCCTAAATACCTTCAATCACTGGTCCATCCCTATGTCCCTTTTCGTGACCTCCGCTCATCCACGCAGGGGAGGTTTTCTGTCCCTAAAGTCAAACTAGCGCGGATGGGCGGTAGGTCTTTCTCATATCTTGGCCCTTCCCTTTGGAATGCTATGCCCTTAGCTCTTCGTACCGAAACTAATTATATCCAATTTCGTAAATCCTTGAAGACATGGCTTTTTAATCATTAGCCTGCTGCCTTTTGCTTCTGACATCAGCCTCTGATCTGCGTCTGCGCCGGGAAACCCTTTTTGGGTAGCTGTTGCGCATTATAAGTTTAATTAATAAATAAATAAAAAATAATTTGTAAGTCGCGTTATGCTGCACGTCATGTCTTGTGTGTAAGTCGCCCTGCGCCTCACGTGTTGTCCTGTGTAAATCGCCCCTCGCTTCAGGTGTTGTTGTGTGTAAGTCGCCCTGCGCCTCACTGTGTGTACCCTCTGTGTTGTTCACCTTGTGGTACACGCATATTTTTCGTGTTGGTTTCACCCTGGTTGCATGTTTTGGCCTTGGGTGTTTGTCCTGGGGTGTGGTCCACCCTTCTCTACATTTTAAATGTGTTTATTGGGAAGGATGGGTATATGGTTTGACAATGTATTTTCTAGCTTGCCATTATTTTCCTTTTCCTTCTAGTATTCAGAGTACTTTCTTTTGTGGAGTCATTTTTAGCTTTGTCTCTCTGAGTTAGAACTTTTACTTCTTTTGTATATTTATTGTTTATAGTTATTCCCATGTTCTCCTACACTTTCATTTTTCTTTTAAAAGGAAGGGGATAATGTTATATCCTCTTAAGTGTCTTTGAATGTAATCCAGCTTAGCTGTCTCCTGCTGCTCAGCCAGAGTGAGAGCTGGTAACGGAATGTTGGTGTGATGGACATAAGTGGAATGCCTGGGTGCCTGTGTGGATGAGTGGTGACAGTTGGAGATGGGCTGAGCAGCAGGGAGGCTGCTCCTGGTGGGGCTGGTGTAAGAGCTGGAAATAGAGCTGGAATGGACTGACGTACATATTATAAGGAACCAATAAAGAAGATTACAAAACTCTACATGGCTACCTGTGTCCACATGTGTGCAAGGGCACAACAGAGATTAGTGTCTCCGCTTCGCAGCTGTCAAAAAAAGAAGAGAGTAGTTATTCCTGAACGGAGATTAGTGTCTCTGCTGCGCAGTTGTCAATGAGAGAAGGTGTTCCAGTGCATCCTGAGCTCTTTGTGAAACCAAAAACAGCAGTATTCCCAGTCGTCTTCAAAACTCCTTAAAGCTGCATCGTTTCTACAGCTTCTTACCACAAGCTAAGTATATCTTTAGCATTTTAAGTAGAAAAATACAGTACAAATTGTTTGAGTAATTTTAAAGAACAAAATAGTAATAAGAAGTGACTTACCTTGCTTTAGATAGAAATCTCTCCTTGAGTTTATTCTTTTCCTTAATTCCTGAAATTAAAGAGAAAAAGAAGATTTATCTACTAAGCTTACACAGATCTAAGAAATACGTGTACTATCACAGAAGAGGGACACTTTCCTGATCCACTCTGGTTATGTAACCATACACATATGCTAAAGCTAGAGTTAAGTCATTAATAGCTAGAAGAAAAGGCTGAATATATATGTGTTATGCTCCCTTTTAGTCTACTGACCGCAACAACCAAATAGAGCAAACAGACAGCATAGCCAGTCAGAAGAGTGGGAGCAACAACCAGAAGGAAAGAGACCTGGGTGGACCAGGCAGTCTCTTCTTATCCCCATCCCCTTTTCTTCCTTGATGCCCTCCTGCCAACTTGCGTTATCGATTGGTGGAGCACATTGAGAGGAGTGTTGGGAATTATCATCATTCAGCTCCTGTGAAGGTTTTCGGGCACCTGACACTCGAACCTGGTTCCCCAGCTTCAAAGTCGACTGCTCTAGCTCAGATCACTACAATCTGACTTTTTTGCAACACGTCACTTACATACACGTGTAAATACTACAAACTTGGTCATCCGTGTAGTCGCGATTGCCACTGGCTTTACATACATCATCTTTAATGAAGGTGAAACAGTGCTGATTGCATATAAATCGCTTTTATATTCCAATGCAGAAATGTGTTTTGCATCCACTGAAAAATACTGACTGCGGTGGAGATGATTATACTTAAAGAACGGCCACTTGCACAAGGGAAAAACAATATTATTGTTATTCCCATTCCAGCCTTAGAGGCTGTCACAAAAGCAAGGGTTCCAAATGCTAAAGCCCTCCATCCTAAATGGATACAATATGTAGCATTCTTAACAGCTTTGGATGTAGACTTCGTCTTTGACCAGTCTTTACAGACACAAGAATTTCTTCAATCAGAGCATGTTCGTTCCCATGCCTTGCAATCTTTTGCCTCTTGAGCAGTATAAATATATTATTTATACAGATGGTGCAGTCCAACCTGCTATAGGGACCAAGCACCAATATTTGGCGGCATGCACCACCGTTCTTGGTGTTGTGTTGGATGGAAAATTCCAACCAGAAAAAAACCTGTCCACTGCCCTTGGGGGACTGTACTGTGCAGGTGGCTCAACTGAAAGCTTTACTTCTTGCACTAGAACATACAGATCCTGAATTTCCCACACTTATAGTGTGTGATTCATATTATTGTGTCCAGTCTTTTAATGACAATTTGCACTATTGGCGCTAGAATGGATTCAAAGACTCTAAAAAACACTATAAAGCATAAAACGCTTTGAGTGAAAGTGGCAGACCTCAACGATGGCTTTCCACAAGCTCATGTGGTTCACACATTGAGTCATCAGAGTGTGGGACTACACGTTGTAGGGAATTCTTTGGCTGATGAAGCGGCCAAATCCACAGTTGCAGCTGCAACAGTTTCTGCAATTACTTGTTCTCAAACAAGGGTAGATGACAATATATTAGCTGCCCTTAATGCTACTCGCAAATGCACCCCTTTGCCTAGGGATTTTCCAGCTAAATATAGATACCATTTAAGTGAACAAAAAGTTCCCTTTGTTACAATTCCAGAAGTTGGTGATCATGTGATTCCCATCCAAGACGGCAGTCTAGCCTTAGTGATAGCTGCACATCAAGGTGTTGCTTCTTCACATTTGGGTGTGGCGGCCACAATTTCATTATTACAGCAACGTTATTGGTGGCGTGGCTTATATAAGCAGGCAAAGAAATATGTCATTTGTTGTGACATTTGTCAACAAATTAAAAGTTTTGCCGTGGCTCGTCCACCGCAGACACACCTGTTGATTTTCAACAAACCTTACGGCTGCGTTTATTTGCACCATTGTGGTACTCTTAATTCAAATGGAGCATTTAAATGTATCCTACTTGCAGTTGATTTCTGCTCAGGGATACTCTGGGTGTGGCCACAATGTTCAGCTGACACTTACACTGCTATTAAAGATTTGCAACTCTCTATTAGAACACATGCATGCACTACATTCCACTCGGACCAGGGCCCGGCTTTCGCCTCAAATGCATATAGAGATACTATGGCTTCCCTGGGTGTAGAGCTGCATTACTCTTTTTCATACCGTCCAGCGGGAAATCAGTGGTGGACAGGATGACTGATGACTTAAAGCAATCCTTAACAGCAAGAGTATTAGGTACAGGGCGTAGTTGAATCCATCACCTCTGTGGGGTGCAAAGAGCACTTAATAATCTCCCTAAATGATCTCTGGGTGGTATGATCCCATACAAGGTCCTCTTTGACATTAAAATGTATGTTCCAGACCTTGAAGTTCCAGACATCGTGGCAGCAGCCAAGCCCTTTGACGTAAATGATCATTGTGCTGTCCTACAGGATTTACAAAATTTCTGCAACGGCCAATCCAATGAGCAGTTGAAGACGCCTGCCTCTCCTCGAATCAAGGAGCAGCCTGCACCTTCCAGCTGGATTCCAAAAACTGGGGATCTCATTTGTGAAAACGTGGTGAAGAAGGAATTTGGCCCATCATACCGAGCATCAGTGCCAGTCCTTGGCATTTAAGGTACAAGAACTGTAATATTGCCCCCGCTTGCTGGTTCTGAAGTCAATCGTCTTGTCTCCTTTGATCACAGCAAGTTACACCATGTGGCTGATTCTAAACAGTAGGCCTCAAGGAGTCCTTGGTGGTTCCCCAACTCCTCTCGCTACCATACAGGAAATTCCTCTACAGATTGTGAGCAACATCAAAGCTGTTTCTCCCCAGCTGGGAGTGGGGGGCGGAGAATTAACTTCAATTACTTCCTAATACCACTTTAAAAGGCGCTATTTAGTTACTTCCTAATACTGCTATAAATGCCAGCCATACGACGGAAGTGAGTACTATACTTACTATAGCGTCTTCAGCAGATGATGTTGTTTAGACTGATCCCCCCTCGTGGAATCTACCAGTTCTCTTATTGCACCTGTGGCTCCTGTTTTTCAACAATGCTTCTGCATTCAAGGTACAAGAACTGTAATATTGCCCCCACTTGCTGGTTCTGAAGTCAATCGTCTTGTCTCGATTGATCACATCAAGTTACACCATGTGGCCGATTCTAAACAGTAGGCCTCAAGGAGTCCTTGGTAGTTCCCCAACTCTTCTCGCTACCATACAGGAAATTCTTCTACAGATTGTGAGCAACATCAAAGCTGGTTCTCCCCAGCTGGGGGTGGGGGGCATAGAATTAACTTCAGTTACTTCCTAATACCACTTTAAAAGTTGCCATTCAGTTACTTCCTAATACCGCTATAAATGTCAGTCATACAACGGAAGTGAGTACTGTACTTACCACTGCGTTTCCTGCAGATTATGTTGTTTAGACTGATCCCCCCTCGTGGAATCTACCAGTTCTCTTATTGCACCTGTGGCTCCTGTTTTTCAACAATGCTTCTGGTTATTTTGTGGGAACAGATGACTTCTAATGAATATATGATGTTACAACGCAAACAATTACAACGCATGCTTTTACAACGCGGTTTTTACATCGCAACTACCATTACATAGCATGTTTTTACAACGCATGCCATTGCAACGCATTTTTAAGAACTACCATTACAACGCATTCCATTACAACACATACCATTACAACGCATACCATTACAACGCATAATACTTTTAGTGCAACAGTAGGGTACGTGTTGGATCGTGTAGGGGTAAAAATTACTATTCCCACTCCAGTGAGTGCAACAGTAGGGAAAGTGTTGGATAGTGTAGGGGTATAAATTACTATTCCCACTCCAGTGATTGCAACAGTAGGGAAAGTGTTGGATAGCGTAGGAGTAAAAATTACTGTTCCCAACTACCCCAAAACCCATACCCACCATAAAACTTAAAAATCTCCATTGCTTACCTCATAATGCATTGTAATGGCATGTGTTGTAATGGTATGCGTTGTAATGGCATGCGATGTAAAGGCAGTTGCGTTGTAACGGTTGCGTTGTAAAAGCAGTGCGATGTAATGACTGCGTTGTAATGGATGTCTCCCCTTCTAATCTGACTCTTTTGACAGTTCCACCATCCTAGACACTTTGTCTACACTGGCCTGTGTTTTCTTTTCATGTCTGGAACGCACTTATCTGGTTCCTCCTTGGATATATGTTTGGATAACACTCTCCTTGGTTTTTCTTTTTCTTTGGATTGAATTTGTGACTGTATTCTTTTTGCTAATCAATGGCCATTACCTTACAGAACGCTCTGGCACAGAACTGGTTGACGAGGTGTTAACGTCTCATTCATATTCACATAAACTGAAAAGAGACCTGTCCCTTGTGAACATTTCGGCTGTCCCAGTAACTCAGAGGTCTTCAAACTTTTTTAGGTTGAGCCCCCTCAGCTGAATTTGTTTAGATGTCGGGCCCCCCCACCACCTGACAGAAATTTCTGGAATCTGGTACACTACATAATCGACTGCCATCCGCATATCCCAGGCCATATCCGGCAAATAATGTTCAACAGAGTAAGAGTGTTTAGTAAACTGCAGGTTTGTGAGTGGGTGTGGTTAAATGACAGAGGCTTATTAACCAGTCCAAATCAAATTTTTCCAAGATAAAATGTGCGCAAATTATTTTTACTAGGGTTTTACTTATGCAGTTGAGTCATAATGGGACAGTGTTATCTGGAGCAGCCCATTCACCTCCAAAGTAATTACCCTCAAGTCAGGTAAATACCTTTCCTTCCATAGCAAGCAAGGAAGGAAAGCCTAGCACATTTATTTTAAAAAGAAGGATCTCACAGGGTGCTGACATCCCTTCCTGTGATGTCCTGTGACACCAATGCGCATTGCTTATGCTAATTAGTCCCCCCACTTGTTTTTTTAGGACTTGTGCCCTGTGGGGGTTTAGGACACATGTCAGGCTTATGTTTAAAAAATAGAATTAATAAAAACTGAATGATGTTGCCTATTTTACTTCAGAGCAATGTTGTCTGACAGACTTTGTCGTGATCAAATGAATCTCGGTCCAGCTGTAAATACAGCGGAGGCCGGCGCAGGTAAGTGCGATGGGGCGGCGGTGGGGAAGTCGACAGACGATGGAATAGGTCAAATTAAATAAATAAATAAAACCTATTCGGTTCCCCCGCCCCACTACACTGCCCACTGCGCTTGCCTGCACCAGCCGTGACTGATGTGTGCGCCTCCAGGGAGTGGGTCTAGGCAGAGAGTAGAAAAGACTGTTAGAGGCTGAAAGGGTTTATGGTGGATGCCCAAAGGCAGTGCTTAATTAATAATAATAAAAAAAGTACAGGTGCCAAAGCTTTTATTACGTCACTTCTGCCAGCACTGGCTCTTGCCAGGGTGGCTGTATATCAGGACTGCCGAGTCTTGAACGAACCAACACACGCCTCCTTCTTCCTCCACCCTCTTATTTCTGCCTCTGTCTCATTCTTGCAGGTTGTTTTTCATCTCTGCTTTATCCCTTTGACTCTGTTTTCACAGCTTTCTTGTCCTTTTTCTTTCACTCTATTCTGCTTTGCTCTCTCTTGCTCTTGGTCAAAGTTGGATGCTGAAAAATAATTCTTGGTTCCTAAAAATGAGTACCGGGGGCAACCACCTGCCACCTCCGATATAAAGGAAGTGCTGCCCACATTGGAGTCAGGTCAGGAATGGACTAGTTGGAAGCACTGTTTGTAAGATCTCCCTTTGCCCCAGAACCACCATTGGCCCAGCCGCCACAGCCGCCTATGCGCTGCAACGTTAATCATGTTGTCATTTGTGTTCATTGCCTTTATGCTTCTGATTGCATTACTATATAATTGTATGCCGCATAAAGTGCAGACATTATTCAGTCAGGCAACAAGTGGCGCTTTACAGAGGTGCTAAAGTAAGAAATAAATATAAGGCGTGAGTTGCGTACATTGCTAGAAATCCTTCCGTTCGACACCGGCATGGAAAGGCTGCTGAAATTTCCCATCATCAAACGCTCTCTTCTGCCTTTCCGCAAGACTGGAGAAACCCTACTTTCGAAGCACGTTGTTGTGGGATCACGATGAAGCATTTATTTGGGAGCAGAATGCGACAGCTGCAAATTGTGTGAGCTAGCCACGCTTGCAATTCACATAGCTCCCCCTCCAATTCACATAGCTCCCCCACCACACAGCTCCGCCTGTGTTGTCTGCCCGCTGCTCCTGCAGGTAAGATCGCCCTCCGCTT
>CAWUFW010028020.1:0-23828 GCA_963921515.1 Calotriton arnoldi
TCCCCAGGTAGTACCCATGCAGTCCAGCAATCACCCTGTCACTCCCCATGCACTCCTCCAATCACCCAGTCAGCACCATGTACTTATCCAATCACTCCGCCAAAACCCAAGCACTTATACATTCACCATGCACTCTCCTTGCACCACTCTAATCATCCAGTCACTACCCATGCACTCATGCAATGACCCATGCACTAACTCATGCACTGCTAAAACCCCCTGAGCACTACCCATGCAGTCCAGCCATCGCCCTGTCACAACCCATGCACTCCTCCAATCACCCAGCCAGCACCATGTACTTATCCAATCACTCCACCAAAACCCAAGCACTTATAAATTCACCATGCACTCTCCTTGCAGTACTCTAATCATCCAGTCACTACCCATGTAGTCATGCAATGACCCAGGCACTAACACATGCACTGCTACAATCCCCTGAGCACTACCCATGCAGACCTCTAACCACCTACACACTACTGATTCACTCCTCCAATTACCCAGGTAGTACCCATGCAGTCCAGCCATCTCCCAGTCACTGCCTATGCACTCCTCCAATCACCCAGTCAACACCATGTACTTTTCCAATCACTCTGCCAAAACCCAAGCAGTTATAAATTCACCATGCACTGTCCTTGCAGTACTCTAATCATCCAGTCAGTACCCATGTACTCATGCAATGACCCAGGCACTAACACATGCACTGTTACAATCCCCTGAGCACTACCCATGCAGTCCATCCATTGCCCTGTCACTCCCCATGCACTCCTCCAATCACCCAGCCAGCACCATGTACTAATCCAATCACTCCGCCAATACCCAAGCACTTATAAATTCACCATACACTCTATTTGCAGTACTCTAATCATCCAGTCACTACCCATGCACTCATGCAATGACCCATGCACTAACCCATGTACTGCTACAATCCCCTGAGCACTACATATGCAGTCCAGCCATCGCCCTGTCACTACCCATGCACTCCTCCAATTACCCAGCCAGCACCATGTTCTTATCCAATCACTCCGCCAAAACCCAAGCACTTATAAATTCACCATGCACTCTCCTTGCAGTACTCTAATCATCCAGTCACTACACATGCCCTCATGCAATGACCCAGGCACTAACCCATGCACTGCTGCAATCCCCTGAGCACTACCAATGCAGTCCAGGCATCTCCCTGTCACTACCCATGCACTCCTTCAATCACCCAGCCAGCACCATGTTCTTATCCAATCACTCCGCCAAAACCCAAGCACTTATGCATTCACCATGCACTCTCCTTGCAGTACTCTAATCATCCAGTCACTACCCATGTACTCATGCAATGACCCAGGCACTAACACATGCAGTGGTACAATCACCTGTGCACTGCCCATACAGTCCTCCAATCACCCAGCCAGCACCATGTACTTATCCAATCACTCCGCCAAAACCCAAGCACTTATAAATTCACCATACACTCTATTTGCAGTACTCTAATCATCCAGTCACTACCCATGCACTCATGCAATGACCCATGCACTAACCCATGTACTGCTACAATCCCCTGTGCACTACCCATGCAGACCTCTAACCACCTACACACTACTGATTTACTCCTCCAATTACCTAGCTAGTACCCATGCAGTCCAGCAATCCCCCTGTCACTGCCCATGCAGTCCTCCAGTCACCCATCCAGCATCATGTACTTATCCAATCACTACGCCAAAACCCAAGCACTTATAAATTCACCATGCACTCTCCTTGCAGTACTCTAATAATCCAGTCACTACCCATGCACTTATGCAATGACCCAGGCACTAACACATGCACTGCTACAATCCCCTGTGCACTACCCATGCAGACCTGTAACCACCTACACACTACTGATTTACTCCTCCAATTACCTAGCTAGTACCCATGCAGTCCAGCCATCGCCCTGTCACTACCCATGCACTCCTCCAATCACCCAGCCAGCACCATGTTCTTATCCAATTACTCCGCCAAAACTCAAGCACTTATAAATTCACCATGCACTCTCCTTGCAGTACTCTAATCATCCAGTCACTACACATGCACTCATGCAATGACCCAGGCACTAATCCATACACTGCTGCAATCCCCTGAGCACTACCCATGCAGACCTCTAACCACCTACACACTACTGATTTACTCCTCCAATTACCTAGCTAGTACCCATGCAGTCCAGCCATCGCCCTGTCACTACCCATGCACTCCTCCAATCACCCAGCCAGCACCATGTTCTTATCCAATCACTCCGCCAAAACCCAAGCACTTATAAATTCACCATGCACTCTCCTTGCAGTACTCTAATCATCCAGTCACTACACATGCACTCATGCAATGACCCAGGCACTAACCCATGCACTGCTGCAATCCCCTGAGCACTACCCATGCAGTCCAGGCATCTCCCTGTCACTACCCATGCACTCCTTAAATCACCCAGCCAGCACCATGTATTTATCCAATCACTCCGCCAAAACCCAAGCACTTATGCATTCACCATGCACTCGCCTTGCAGTACTCTAATCATCCAGTCAGTACCCATGTACTCATGCAATGACCCAGGCACTAACACATGCACTGCTTCAATCCCCTAAGCACTACCCATGCAGTCCAACCATCGCCCTGTCACTACCCATGCACTCCTCCAATCACCCAGCCAGCACCAAGTACTAATCCAATCACTCTGCCAAAACTCAAGTACTAATCCAATCATCCAGTCAGTACCCATGTACTCATGCAAGGACCCAGGCACTAACACATGCAGTGCTACAATCACATGTGCACCACCCATACAATCCTCTAACCACTTAGACACTACTCATGCACTCCTCCAATTACCCTGCTATTATCTATGAACTTATTCAATCACGTTGCCACTTCCCAAACATTCATAAAATAACCATGCACTAGACTTGCATTTCTCCAATCACCCACATAGTGTCCATTCTCTCATGCAATCACTCAGGTAATGTTTCTTTTTTTAACCAGTAGATGTGGTTCCGTAAGAACCATTTTTTTTTTTTTTAGTAACAATTTAAAAGAAAAATTGTATTTTTTTAACCTTTTTTACTTTTTTGGTGTGTTTTTCATTTTTAAAACGACAGACAAAAATGAAGATCAAGAAACGATGTCTTTAACAAGAACAAAAGCACATTATAAATTTTTTTTTTTGCATTTGTGTGCTTTTAGAGCAGCAGTGATCGCATCCATACATTGCTCCCCAATACAAAGTTTAGTATCGCACTTTGTACAACTTATTGTTGCATTTAAAAGTTCGGGCACAATGTGGGGCCTTGGAGCAGGTGGAAGTTGCTGTGCTGAGGTGGAAGGAGCATTAGGGTCTTGATCCGCAGCAGCATTTAATTCTCTTCTCCTCTGCTCTCTTGCTAGGTGAACTGGGTGCACAGTTTCCAGATGCTTTTTCATACTGCTGGTACCACATGAATATTTCTTTTCCGACCCTCTAGATAATACTCTCTCACAAATTGTGCACGTCACTTTTCTGGCATTAACTTTCTATTCTCCCTCAGGAACAGAGAAGAAGGCCCAGACAATACTTTCCTTCTTCTTTCTGTTGCGCTCAACAATCTCTTCTTCCTCCTCTAGAGCCAAAGGATCAACTGGAACAAGGCTGGAAGCCATAGTTGTACAAAAAAAATGAAGAAACACACAAAAATTGTAGAAAAGCAAAGAGAAGCAGGAAACAGGTCTTCTCTCAATGAAAGTCAAATAATAAGGGGAATATCAGAAGGATGGATCCTCCCTCTTCCAGAATGAAAATGATTTCAACCAATCAGATTCTTTTTTTTCTGCTGACATAAAGTCGCGTAGGGTGCGCGCACCAGTCACGCACCCATCGAGGAACAGTAAAATATTGTATACATGATTATACACTATAAATAAACATTTCTATAAAATTTCAATAAGTATATTAGCAAAACAGTTTACTCTAATAACATATTCTAACTTTCAATAGTAATTTTTTAAAGTTTGAAAATACGCCAAAGTCGCGACCCCGGCACGATCGCAGCGTGACCCTGGAAACACGTGCGGGGAGGGTTCACGCACGCTATACGCATTCGTCGCTCACATGGCAAATTTCATATCGTTCGGAATATACTGAAAAAAATCATTTATAAATACTTTGGTAAATAATACTAGACAAACACTTAAAGCAAAACTTTAAATGATAATTAATTTAAAGATATTTCATACTTTCCAAATTACGCCGAAGTTGCGACCCCGCGCGACTTTTCAAAATGGCTACGAGGATGCGCGCAGCCATCGTGTAGGGTGCGCGAAGTGTGCGCGACTTCTGTATAATAATTTAAAAAAAGAAAGAATGAATATAATTTTCCGAATTATAAATTATTCTCAACTTTTTTAAATAAATATATATATATATATGTAGTCAATTAAAAAAGCATAGGATTGAGGTACATTATACTTAAAAATCTCATTTAAAAAACCTTAGATTTTCACACAAAAAAACATAGGTTTCAGGGACGTTATAGTTAGAAATTAGCATTTAAAAAACCTTAGAAATTCACTGAAAAAACCATAGGTTTCAGGGGCGTTATAGTTAGAAATTAGCATTTAGAAAACCTTTGAAATTCACTGAAAAAACCATAGGTTTCAGGCACGTTATAGTTAGAAATTAGCATTTAAAAAACCTTAGAAATTCACTGAAAAAACCAAAGGTTTCAGGGGCGTTATAGTTAGTTGGACATTTCACTCGTACAAAACCAGAGAAATTCCGCCGTTATAGTTAGTTCAGCTAACTATAACTCGCGCCCCCGCAATGCACTGCTGATGACGTCACATATTACATCATTCATGACATGGTCAGTGACATCACTGATGACATCTCAAATGACCTCACTGATGACATCATCCATGTGAAAATCTGATGCACCTCCTCACACCCTAATATAACCTTTGATACACCCACTGTAAAATACAGACTACCATTTTCGAAACCATCGACACACCAATACCAGTTACTACATACGCACTCACTTATTCCTAGGTCTACACACACATCCACTCATTCACCCATACAATCACTCATACATGCAGTCACTCATCAATACAACACTATCATATGCACTCATACACCTATACAGACACTCACACACCACCACTCATCCAGAGTTACTCACACACCTAGTCAGTCATGCAAAGAATCAATCACACTTCCATTTACTCACCTATACAGTTATACACACACCACATCACCTATTCAAACAGAAACAAACGCATACTTACTCTCTTATACAATCACTGATACAAGTACACACTCATCCATACAGCCACTCTCAAAATCACTGACTCTCACGTATAGTCATTTATATACTCCAACTCTCACATACACTGCCTTTTACATATGTAGTTACTTGACCATGTACCACTTAGACATCTATTCACTCACCAACACACCCATACACACACTCACCCACCCATACAGCTGTTTCCACATGCACTCTTGAACCCATACCCAGTGAATCAACCACTCAAACATCTATGCACAGAGTTATACACCTCCCACCCACCCACACACACACTCAGGCACCCATACAAATACTCAGGCAACCAATCGATAACCCATATAGACACTCATGTAGCTACTGACCAACCCATGCAGCAGCTTATACAACAACAGACAGACTGATACAGACATTCACACAGTTTAGTCACTAACCCATGCATTCAGTAAGACACATGTAATCACTCACTTAAACAGTCAGTCACGCACCTACTAAATCCTCCATCCAGACACTTATACACCCACTCATTCTTCAATACACCTTGGCATATATATATAATACATATTTAAACTTTAAAGAAACACACAGTCACTGGATGATGTCATCAGTGATGTCATCAGTGATGTCACTGACCATGTCATGAATGATGTAATATGTGACGTCATCAGCAGTGCATTGCGGGGGCGCGAGTTATAGTTAGCTGAACTAACTATAACGGCGGAATTTCTCTGGTTTTGTACGAGTGAAATGTCCAACTAACTATAATGTCCCTGAAACCTTTGGTGTTCTCAGTGAATATATATATTCACTGAAATACCCAACTCATCCTCTCTCTATCCTCAAACCCCACCCAAACCATGACCAACTTCCACAACTGCATGAATGAAGAGCGTAGCAACATGAGAGACAGCGGCCTCAAACTGAATACTGACAAGACTGCAGTCTGGATCTTCAGCAAAAACATCACCCTCTGGATGGTGGCCCACTGAGCTCAGACCGACCCCCACACCAAAAGACCACACCCGCAATCTCGGCATTGTACTAGACAGCCAACTCTCCATGAAACAACAGGTAAACAGTGTCCTCTCAGCGTATTTTTGCACATTCCACATGCTCTGAAAGTGGCTCACCATCAGCACCAGCAAAACAGTGACACAGGCCCTCATCACCAGCCGACTCGATAACACACTTAAATCCAGCACAACCTCCGAACGTATGCAGAGACTCCAGACAATCCAGAACGCAGTAGCCAGGCTGATCCTCAACCTGCCAAGAGGACAAATATCACCCAACACCTGAAGAACTTCCACTGGCTCCCTGTCCAGAAGAAATGGCAGTTCAAGCGTCTGACTCACGTCTACAAAGCATTCCACAACATAGGACCACAGTACTTGAACCACTGCCTGACCTTCAACCAACCAACCAGAAACCTCTGCTCCACACACCTCATACTGGCTCAGACCCCACGCATCCTCCACACCTGCACCGGAGGACGCTCCTTCTCTCACCTCGCCACCAAAGCCTGGAACTCCCTCCCTCCCCATCTCCGCACCAACCTCTCCCTGACCCAGTTCAGGAGGGAGCTCAAGACCTAGATCTTCGATTAAGATAAGCAGTGCAGCACCTGGATACCCTCCGGGGTGATAAGTTGCTCTCTACAAGTACAGACTGATTGACTGACCGACCTCCTTCACCCCAGCCTATGCAAACCTATTCCTGGGGTGGTGGGAGAAGGGGGTGGCCTGGCCAGAAGAACATGAGAGCTATATGGATCACATAAAGCTTTAGAGAAGATTTATTGATGATAAACCTTTTTGACATGGGATGGTGATGAAGAGATCCTAAAGATGTACTTCAACAAATTGAAAACAATACTCCATTAACTAGTACTTGGAGTGAAATGGACATTGAAAGTTTAGATGTGGCACTATGTAGAAAATAATGCCCTTCATACGAAAATATTCAGAAAGGCAACTGCAGCCAATGCTTTATTACATGCTAACAGTGGGCATCCAAAAACACTAAAATGAAGTATTCCTTATAGTCAGCTTCTCAGAGCAAGGAGGGTCTGTGCATCTGACAAGGATTTTTAATGGAAGCAGAATCAATGATGTTAACATTTTGTATGAGGTGACATTCAGAAAGAGTGCTGTTTAATGTCTATGACACAGTGAAGCTGTTGCTGTTTGGGGGAGAGAGCCATGCCTACAGTACCGCTGGGGACCACGAGTCCCATGATCCTCCTGGCCTTTGGTGCATAAAAGCGCGTCACAGCCCCGCGGCCGGCAAAGCCGATAGGAAGCCCGCCTGTCTGCTGTCGCTGTTGGGGGAAGAGAGCCATGCGTACAGTACCGCTGCGGACCACAAGTGCCATGATCCTCCTGGCCTTTGGCGCATAAAAGCGTGTCGCAGCTCCGCAGTGTGTGGAACGCACCTGTGCCACACCCGGGTAAAGCCTGGGCCAGGGCGGGCCTGTCCACGCCTGTCGGAGCCCGAAGGAGGCTGGGCCTCCCCTCTAACCTCCACGATCTGAAGGTGTTTGCAGACTGAATCAGCCGAGCAATGGGGAAACTGAAAATGAAGAACGTTAAACAAGGTGGGGGTTCTACTAACACCTTGGACTCTTTTCTAGCCAAAGCAGTGAATGCACTAGCTATGGAGATTGAAAGTGCTGATCGAAGACTGTCGGTTGGAGAGGTAGGGCTTTCACCATCTGCTCTCGAAACTGTCTCTCCTGGAGCATTGCCGGTGGGGGAGACTGATCATGATGTAGCTGTTCCTAATTTAAGTGCTAATAGTAAGACTATGATAAATGTACACCCTGAGGTTGGGAGCGCCAACTCTCCCACGGAACCACCAACTAAGAAAAAAGGGGGGGCCCAAAAAAACCGACAGGTGGAAAAGTAAAAACGTTGACTTATTCACAATCTTATACTCCACCATCTGACTGTGACACCTTATGCTCCAGAATGGAACAGACGCTAAACCTATCCTTAAATACCCTTATGGAGAGACTAAGTGTAATTGAAGAAAAAATAGCTACAATTCTGGATACAATTTCATCTATTCCATGACAAGGGGGCATAACTCGAAGGACAGAGCAAACGGCACATGCACCTATCTCATACATGATAACTGAACCCTCCCCTCCCTTGGGTCCTGCCTTTTCAAATCAGCTAGAAATACAGATACAGACACAGGGGGAGTGATCAAAGATCAGGTACAGAGATTGCAGGAGGAAATAACTCCACCTGGCTAAGCGGAAGAACACAAATATAACAAATAAGGCAGTCACGCCCCTGCACATCATATGATACCCCTCTAGTACTAGTCTAGCTGATACAAAGTTGGATTCAAATTGGCGGTCTAGAAATACTGTAAGAGCAGGAGTAACTCAGAGGGATAAAGGTAACCCTCCCCAAGAAGGATGGGTGAGAGACAATATGGGCCAATCTGCTACGAGACTAGATCTACCCCCAGCAGAATGTCACTATGTGGTGATTTTGGGCAACGTCCCTGAGTTAAAGGCCATCCAAGTAGAATCTACCGAACAACTGATGATTAAAACGCTAGTCTGGCTTGATAAACACTCTCTTGGAGGGTTGCAATTATTTACACATGTTAATATGCAAGAAGAGTGGGGTGGGTAGGCAACTCTAATAAAAACATAAGGGGGGATTGTTTAGTGGTCAATTTTAAGAGCCAGTTTTTAGTACAGAAACGATTGGAGTTACTACCCAGTTGCCCGCCTTCAAATTGACAGATTTATACTCTCCCCTAGGCTTTTTTTACAGGCCGATAAACAGATATGTAAACCATTGGGAAATTAGGAAGAAACTATCACTGATTCAACCTTCAGTTGGCCAGCTTTATGAATCACGGATGAACCTCCCTATACCTATTAATAATTGATTTATAATTTTGGAAGGCTTGGACTCTTGCAAGTGACAGAGGGTGGATAGTACGATCTCAGATATACAACAGGCCCCAGCTAGTTACTCCCCAATGTTTCCTCAGACATCCGAAGAAGGAACTGAGTGGGTGAACTTAATAAGCTGGAACATAGCGGGGTTTAGACATAAATTACCGATCAAAATTGGATAGAGCTTATTAATGAATATGATCTAATCTGTCTACAAGAGACATGGGAAACAGGTTCTGTCCTTTTAGATGGCTTTCGATCATTTTTTACACCAGCCCTCCTGTCCACAGCAGGACGTGCGAGTAGTGGTATTTTGACGCTGATAAGAAATACCCTAAATCTTCATCATAGAGGCGTAGACCCACATCTCGACTGTGGAGGACACAATGGCATCTCTGCAAAAAAAGGTGAGCAAGTTCACCGTTGTCGTGCAAGAGTTGGCGTCCCGTGTCAAGGAGGACGAAGGCAGCTCTCGACCCTAAAATCTGCGCTTCATAGGCTTCCCGGAAGGGTGTGAGGACCCCTCCATGGATCGTTTCCTCACGCAATGGTTGAGAGCCCTCCTGCCAGAGGGCTCCCTATCCTCCTGTTTTGTAGTGGAGAGAGCACATCGGGAATTGACCAAGAAGCCCCCCCCTGGGGAACGCCCGAGGCCGGTGATCGCCAAGCTGTTGAGCTACGCAGATCATGATACCATCCTTCAGTATGCAAGAAACCACAGGGATCAACTGCTTTTTGAGCCACAGCCCATAATGATCTTCCCGGACTACACCTGACTGGTGCAGCAACAGAGCCAGTCATTCACAGCCGCAAAACGCAGACTCAGAGAACTTAATGTACAGTACATGTTGCTATGTCCTGCCCGAATGAGAGTCACATATAACTCTAAATCACATTTCTTCGACACGCTGGAAGCTGTCTTCACCTGGGCAGACGAGAGAGTACACCTAAAACCACATACTCTGCCGCTGCTGGAATCCGACTCCTCACAGGGATCACAGAGAAATCGGCAGAAGGGGGGTAATTCCAAAAGGAGACACAGGTCCGGTCAAATTGGCACTCCCAGACTCAGGGCGACGAGTCATGAATATATACTGACTGCCTCCTTCTCTCAGGCCCTCGGCCTCGGCCAGTGTGTAAAATCTCCTCAAAGATTCAGGACCGATTGGAAAGCTAACATGGCTTGGGGGCCAATTCCAGGAACGACCATGCCCCTGAACAATTATGTTTAGGTTTTGTGGGAAGTTTATGTACAATTGGCGAAAGGCTCCCTGGGACCCCCTGTTGGTGTCCCGGGCTTCCCTCCTCCGCGACAGATACTCCTTGTTGGTGGCAGTATTGGGGTGGAGGGAGGTGGGGGGAGTTCAGACCTACTGGGTTAGAGAATTTTTGCAGTTCCTACACAGGCACAGGGACCTTGCCACAGTTTTGCGAACACACCAGAGTTGGCAACCTCCTTAGATGACAGATGACCTCACACGCACATATTCCCCAGCTTGTGGATTTGATCATTGTATCCTGGAACGTTAGAGGGATGCTAAATGAAATTAAAAGAGGTGCCGTTCTTCGGCAAGCCAAACGCTGCGAGGCTGACATTCTTCTCTTACAGGAGACACATCCACTGACTCATTGTCAGTGAAATTGCTCTCCCACCCTCGCAGCTCCACCATTAAGTGAGGCCTGTCCCTGCACTCTCGAGTGTTGGTGATCGAGGCCCTCCTCCACCCACAGGTTTCCCTGCGCCTCTTCCCTGGTGGTCCAGTGGACCTCTGTTTCCTTCCTCTCACTCTGTTCTTTCACTCGTTTTCACTCGTTTTTCTATCCTTTTTTATCTTTCACCTTTCTGCACTTTTCTGCATCTCTGCTCTTTTGTGCCTTATTTCTGCTCATTTTCCCTTCCTCTCGCTCTGCTCTTTCACTTGTTTTCACTCGTTTTTCTACCCTCTTTTAGCTTTCACCTTTCTACACTTTTCGGCATCTCTGCTCTTTTGTGCCTTATTTCTGCTTATTTTCCCTTTTTTCTTTATCCCTTATTTCCTCCCTTTACCTTTCCCCGCCGCTGCTGCCCCCGTGGCCCCTCCCCCCCAGCGTGACCGGCCCAATCCAGCTCCCCGCTCCCGCCTCCCAGCTGTCCAGCCCTCCCCGACCCCTACTTAATGGCGGGCGCTGCGGGGACAGGCAAGCAAGACCACTGACTCATTGTCAGTGAAATTGCCCTCCCACCCTTGCAGCTCCACCATTAAGTGAGGCCTGCCCCTGCCCCTGCACTCTCGAGTGTTGGTGATCAAGGCCCTCCTCCACCCGCAGGTTTCCCTGCGCCTCATCCCTGGTGGTCCAGTGGACCTCTGTTTCCTTCCTCTCACTCTGCTCTTTCACTCGTTTTCACTCGTTTTTCTACCCTTTTTTATCTTTCACCTTTCTACACTTTTCTACATCTCTGCTCTTTTGTGCCTTATTTCTGCTCATTTTCCCTTCCTTTCGCTCTGCTCTTTCACTCGTTTTCACTCATTTTTCTACCCTCTTTTAGCTTTCACCTTTCTGCACTTTTCTGCATCTCTGCTCTTTTGTGCCTTATTTCTGCTTATTTTCCCTTTTTTCTTTATCCCTTATTTCCTCCCTTTACCTTTCCCTGTCGCTGCTGCCCCCGCAGCCCCTCCCCCCAGCGTGACCGGCCCAATCCAGCTCCCCTCCCCGCTCCCGCCTCCCAGCTGTCCAGCCCTCCCCGACCCCTACTTAATGGCGTGGCGGCCGCGGGCAGCGGGAGCGCCGCTGGCACGCCGAAGGCGTGTCAAAGGCAAGCCCATCTGCGCCCGTCCACGACCCGACCGCGACCAGCACCAGGAACCCTGGACCTCTGCCCCGACAACGCTATGACCCAGCAGCACTCCACGCACTCAACCCAGGCCGCAACAACAACTGCAAGCTAGCATCACCAGCCGACACCCACGGACCCTTCAGCTGTCACCACTGCCGGCACACCTGCAGCACCGCCAAGAACACGGATCCAGCACAACCCGCCCACAAGAACACAACCGAACCGAAGACCCTGCAATGCATCCTCCTCAACGTCCGATCCCTCCACAAACACGGCACCGAAATCTGGGACCTCCTCGACAGCACCACCCCGGACGTAGCGTTCTTCACCGAAACCTGGACCAACACCACCTCGGGACCGGACATTGCCATCGCCATCCCCCAAGGATACAAGATTTCCAGGAAGGACTGCCGCACCCGCCCAGGAGGAGGAATTGCCATCGTCCACAAATCCAGCCTCCGCCTGAGCACACTCCCCGACGAGCCCACAGAACTGATGGAACACCTTCACTTCAAGATACTGGCCAGCCCCACCACCACCCTCCGAGGAACCCTCATCTACCGACCCCCTGGACCCCGTGGACCCTTCGCCAACTCCATCACGGACATTATCTCCCCGCAGGCCATCGCATCCACCAACTACACCCTGCTGGGAGACCTTAACTTCCACCTCGACAACCAACTGGACCCCAACACCACATCCCTCCTGGACAACCTCCACAACATTGGACTCCGCCAGATCATGACAGAGCCCACGCACTCAGCAGGACACACCCTCTACCCCCTCTTCACTACAGGAAACTCCATCACCTTCAGCCACACCACCGAACTCCCATGGACCGACCATCGTTGCGTCCACTTCACCTTCAGAACACCCACCATCCACAGACACCAGCACCTGTTCCCACGAAGAAACTGGACCAAAATCACCGACGACCAGCTCACCTCCTCACTCAACAACTCCACCCCAACCATCGCGGACAACGACGACCCCAACACCGCAGCCTGAACCCTGCATAGATGGATCTCGGACAGCACCAACACCATAGCCCCCCTCAAGAAAAACAACAATACCTGCGCCAAGAAAGCCAGATGGTTTACCACCGAACTTCGAGAGTCCAGACGCACATGCCGCCGCCTCGAAAAGGCCTGGAGGAACACCAAATCCACAGAAGCCCACAACAACTTCAGAGCCGCCACCGATGCCCACCATCAACTCATCAGAGAAATGAGGAAAAAAGCGATTGAAGACAGAATCTCTACCCACGCGCACAACAGCAAGGAACTCTTCAGCATCATCAAGGAGTTTGCCCAACCCACCAGCGAGTCTACCGACATCCCTCCCTCACAAGACCTCTGCGACAAACTCAGCACCTTTTTCCACCACAAAATCAAGAGCATCTACGACAACTTCGACGAAGACAACCAACACATTGAACCCTCACCAACCACCCCGACACCCGGAAACCAGCGATTGACGACTGGACAGCCCTCACCACCGAAGACACACTGAAGACAATGAAGTCAATCCACTCAGGGGCCCCCACGGACCCCTGCCCCCACCACATCTTCAACAGAGCTGCCGACACCATCGCACCCATGCTCCGCCACACCATCAACCGCTCCCTGGCGACCGCCTCGTTCCCCGACGACTGGAAACACGCTGAGGTCAACCCCCTCCTAAAGAAACCCTCAGCAGACCCCACCGACCTCAAAAACTAAAACCCATCTCCCTGCTCCCGTTCCCAGCGAAAGTAATAGAGAAAGCCATCAACAGCCAACTCGCCACATTCATTGAAGAACACAACATCCTCGACTCCTCCCAATCCAGCTTCAGAAAAAACCACAGTACGGAAACCGCTCTTCTCGCCGCAACAGATGACATCCGCACCCTTCTGGACAAAGGAGAAACAGTAGCCCTCATCCTCCTCGACCTATCAGCGGCGTTCGACACAGTCTCCCACCGCACCCTAATACGCAGACTCTACGATGCTGGAATCCAGGACAAGGCCCTCGACTGGATCCGCTCCTTCCTCTCCGGCAGGATGCAGCGGGTCAGACTCCCCCCTTTCCTCTCGGACCCCACACCTACCACCTGCGGAGTCCCCCAGGGCTCCTCCCTCAGCCCGACGCTCTTCAACGTCTACATGGCTCCACTCGCCCCCATCGTCAGAACCTACGGACTCCACATCGTGTCATACGCAGACGACACCCAACTCATCCTCTCCCAATCCAACAAGCCCAACACCTCAACAACGCAACTTTCGAGAAGGCATGGAAGCCGTCGCCAAATGGATGAAAAACAGCTGCCTACAACTAAACACCAACAAAACAGAAGTACTCATCATGGGCCCAAACCCAGATGCCTGGAGTGACACCTGGTGGCCCCCCACCCTCGGAAACCCACCAACCCCCACGGACCATGCACGCAACCTGGGAATCATCCTGGACTCCGAGCTCAAAATGGACCGCCAGATCAATTCCGTCTCGTCTTCCTGCTTCCACACCCTCCGCCTCCTTCGTAAGACCTTCAAATGGATCCCCCTCGAACACCGAAAGACCGTCACTCACGCCCTGGTCACCAGCAGACTCGACTACGGCAACGCACTCTACGCCGGAGTAAATAAAAACCTCACCCGCAAGCTACAGAACATCCAGAACGCCGCCGCAAGACTGGTCCTCAACCTGCCACAACACTGCCACATCTCCCAGCACCTGTGCACACTCCACTGGCTCCCCGTCGAGGCGAGAATCACCTTCAAGATGCTCACCCACGCACACAAGGCCCTCCATGGCACCGGACCAGCATACCTGAACAGCCGACTCAAATTCCACGCACCCCAAAGGACCCTACGATCAGCCCAGCTCTCCTATGCTGTGGTCCCCCGCACCAGAAAGACCAGATCGGGAGGCCGCTCCTTCTCCTTCCTCGCAGCCAAAGCATGGAACGTCCTTCCGCTCCACCTCAGACAGACATCGCTCCCCATCTTCGCAAGAAACCTCAAAACCTGGCTCTTTGACAGACCCCCTCCTTGATGGAATGGAACCTGCACCCCCCCACCCCTAGCGCCTTGAGACCCTTACGGGTGAGTAGTCGCGCTTTAACAAACCCCTGATTGATTGATTGATTGATCTTCTAGACAACAAAACCCAATGTCTTACTCGATTCGGGTACAACACAGTGTACCATTCAGGGTTCGCACTGGGCTCCCAGGGCACACTATCCTAGTACACCGCTGGGTGCCTTTCACTTTGTCCAAACTCTGGTCAGACCCTGGGGGTAGATACACTATTGTGACAGGTATAGTACATGGCAAATGCGTAACCATAGGAAGCATCTATGCTCCCCCTCCTTTGGGGCATACATTCATTGATAAAATCACACGACTGTGGGTAGAGCTCCACACATGTATCCATGACTTAATTCACCCAGATCAGTCCGGCTTTATGCTGCATTGGTCTACCCGGCATAGCATCCGGCGAGTCCAAAATGCCATCGCGAAGGCCTCAGAGCTGGGCCGTCCCACAGCTATCCTTCTGGCTGACATAGATAAGGAATTTGATTCCTTAAGCTGGACGTATCTATTTGAACTCCTCCGATCCCTCAATTTTGGCCCTTGCTTTCTGGCATATGTCCAGTTATTATACACAGATCTCTCGGCCTCCGTGCGGGTAGCTGGGTACAGGTCAGCACCCTTCCCTATATGCCGCAGCACAAGGCAGGGTTGCCCCTTGTCTCCACTGTTATTTTCACCTGCCAAAGAGCCCTTAGCCACATGGGTGCGGCCGTTGGAGTGGTCGCGGGAGCGGTCGGACAGAATTGCGCTATACGAGGACGATGTGTTCTTCTTCTTGGCCGATCCTTGGTTCTCTGGGCCCGAGTTCTCCAGATACTCCAGGTGTTTGGGGAAACCTCCGGCCTTGGAGCCAACCCATCGAAGTCGGTGTTCTTTCCTGTGGCAAGGACCAGGGACGTGGCACCTGGGCCACGCAGTTATCCCACGCTACGGGAGGCTTCAAATATTTAGGTGTTTTTATCTCGCAGTGCCCCACAACATCTGCACATAACATTAATCCGCTGCTCTCAGGTATACGTGAGGAGACCACGATATGGTCCCCTCTACTGCTGTCCCTTTATGGGCGTTTGGCAATTTTTAAGATGGTCTTCCTGCCTCGGATACTCTACTGGTAGCAAAATTTCCCATACTATATTCCACGCACATACAATCCTGAACAAGTTCTTATGGGGCGGGAGTGCCATTCGAGTAGCACGCAGTCATATTGTGGTGGGATTGCAGCGGCCGATGTATGCGCTTACTCTGCAGCATCCCACCTGTTGATCATCAATGAGTGGTGGTACAGCCCGCACACAGACCGAGCATATGTGGTGGATCACCTGGCGATAAAGGGTATAGCCCTCCTGAAGCTTCTCTACAGCCGCATGAACCTAGACTTCTTGCCCCCGCCAGCAGAACGGTAGTGCAGCCCTGTCAATACACCGTTAAGGAAATGGGCTGGGAGGGGCGCCTGACACAGACAACCCCGCTGTGGCAGGGTACTTACTGAACTCTCAGGCTTCCATGCATGGGACCTTCTCGGAATCTCTACCCTAGGAGACATTATGCAGGGTTCCACCCTCAAATCATTTCAGCAACTACAAAATGAATTTCAGTTGCACCGGACCCAGTTTTATAAATACTTGCAGCTGAGACATGCTCTGACTCCCCTGATCTGCTCGCTGAATGACTTACCAGAATTTCACCCCCTTGAAGGTCGCTTACTAATGGGTGACCTAGGGGCGCACAAGATCCGGCAGATCTATCAGACGTTGACCACCCATACTCATACCACACTACACAAAACCTGAGGGGCATGGGAGGTGACTTGCCAGACATGATGGATGATGATTGGACAGAGGTCCTTGCTTGTCCCCCGGAGCCGCTATTTCCACACAATATCGCCTTATTCAATTTAAATATCTCCACTGAGCATACTTCACTCGCTCCAGCCTCTGGAGGATGGGCGTTATCCAGTCCCCAACGTCCCTCAGATGTGGGAATGCGGAGAGAAACTTTTTCCACACGGTTTGGAGCTGTGGGGCGCTGCAGCCATTTTGGTGTAAACTTTCATCATGCCTGGGCCGGGTCCTCTCCTGGAGCCTCCCGTTTCAGCCTAAGCTGTTCTTGCTCCATAGCACAGCGGGGATTGGCGGGAACCACTACAAACAGCACCTTTTGTTATTGGGCCTCACGCTTGCCAAACGTGACATCGCCCAACTGTGGAAAGGGACATCCCCGCCAACAATGGGCGGGTGGAGGGCGGCTATGGACAGATGCATGGGGCAGAAATCGCGGTATTTCAGGCGCGCGGCTGCCCACAGAAACAAAGGAAAATATGGTCCTGCTGGGTGACCTACCGGGGTATAGATTTGCCCCCCCTACTACCATCAGACCCCCTATAAATCTGGCCTTTACATCTCTCTGACCCTAAGATACTCAGATGAGCAGTTCTGTCGTCACTATATATACACTTAGACATACTACGTTCAGTGAATTATGTGGTAACCTGTGCCAAGTTTTAGTTATTGGGCCTGCAGGTTTGCAGGTTAGTTTGTTGTTTAAACATAACTGGTACTATCTCATTCGAATTGTATCCTTAATGTATTCTTCGGGCTCCGCCTACCATGTACCATTAAACTCAATAAAATTTGTTATTAAAAAAAGAAATACCCTAAATCTTAAGATACTACCTTCCCATAATGACTCTTTATATTATAATCTTCTGTTGATTAAAACCCGGGAGGGTGCGATCATCCTTCTAATCAACTACTATCATGATAATTTTTCAATAGAGCAGTCAAGGATCCTGGATTTAGTGGAAAAAGCAATTGAAGCATGTACCAAAGATTATAATAGTATTATAAACATTTTATGGGCGGGGTATTTCAATGCACATAGTTGTCAAAATATGGCAAAACCACTGTGTGGACTAGTAAATGAAGATGGAGTAGCGATTGCTCACTTCGTTATGGCCAAGCACTTAATAGATTGCTTATTACTAGGAATCTAGAAATTATGAATCCAGTGGATAGTAATACAGGTATGTAACATAAAACATTTAGAACCAATCTGCAGGGCTCCACCATTGACTATTTGATAGTTTCCATACCATTAAAAGCCCTCTTTAGAGATATCAAAGTTACTCTTCACACTTCAGTGATCATACGGCATTAGTGTGCAAACATGAAACGGATAAAAACTCAAGCTACAGATACTAGCTGTATTCCTAAGCCGTAGATAGGAAAATCAAATAGGATATCTCTTAAATGGGGCAATGTTGACAAAGAAGAAGTTGTCCCTTTAGTGGTTAATGATAGATATTATGAAATAATGGGTTGCCTTAATTTAGTCCCCCCCAAATCAAATGTGGTGGCAGATTGTGAGCAAATAATGAAGGAGGTGAAATCCTACCTTGTATGTAATGCCCCTAGCTGTAATTCTTCCAGACGAGGCTGGTTCGATTCAAATTGCACTAAAACGCTAATTAACCTCCATAAAGCCCTTAAGCTAAGTCCCAGGGATCGGTCACTGATCAGCTCCCTTTGTAAACAATACAAAGAGGTTAGAAAGATCAAAATAAAGTATTAAAAGAGGGTGCCTGGGAGAGTCTTAAACAAGCTGCCGTAACAAATAACTCAAAAGAATTTTGGGCAGTAATCAACTCTCCATTTTTGGCAAATAATTCAGACCCTACCCTTGAGACCCATATGGATGAAGACTCTTGCGTTGATCATTTTCAAAAAATCTTTGGACTTATTACCAGAGATCTGGAATCTTATCCGGAAGATCCTTTACTAATTTTAAACACTTTTCTATCGTTTGAGGAAGCCGACGTCAGAAAGGCCATAGATCAGTGTAATAGGAATAAGGCTCCTGGACCAGATGGTGTACCTATTGATTTCTTTTCTGATAAACCAGAACTCTGGGGTCCTTTTTTAACCAATGTTTTTAATGCAATAGCCAGAGTGGGGCCACCAGAATCCTGGTCTAAATCAATTATAGTCCCAATATATAAAAAAAAAAGTGGTAGATCAATCCCTAAACATTACCACCCTATTTCTCTGATGGATGGCACCACCAAATTATTGGGATGTCTCCTAGTAAATAGATTAAAGGAATGGCCAGTCAGAGAAATATCTTGATCCCTGTGCTATATGGATTCCAAAAACACAAAGGTGCTATGGATCAATGCCTAAATTTACATCTGATTACCTCCAAATACTTCATAGCTAAAAGGGGAACGCTTTATATGGCGTTCATGGACTTGTCAGCAGCCTTTGATTGCATTTTTCTCACCCCCAACTATGGCGTTTAATGGAAGAGATGGGCATTGACAGAGCCATTATCACCTTTATATGCCAACTGTATAAACAGGCTACAGCTTGTGTACGATACAGAAATAAGGGAGACTGTGCCAGGTGGTTTAGGATTGAAAGAGGGGTTAGACAGGGATGCGTCCTTGCCCCGTCTTAAAGAATGGGGTGGTTGTGCCACAGCTTGATTCCACCATATATGTCCCTACGATAAACCAGACCCGCATCACTATAATTCTTTACGCGGATGACGCAGTGTTAATTGCCAGGACTGGCATGGCCCTGCAGAAATTGATAATAGAGTATGTGACATTTATGAAAAATTTGGACCTTCATGTAAATGAGGCCAAATCCTTTGTGCTAATGGCTGTCCAACGGGCAAAGAAAACCCGTCTTCCACATAGATGATCGTAAAATCAAACAAACCGACACCTTTTTGAATTTTGGAATATTGTTTAACAAAACCTTCTCCTGGAACCATATGGTTGTAAATAGAAGTTTGTACTTAAAAAAAAGTATTAATGCGATTGTTAGCTTTATTAAAAAATTGGGTAATAAACCACAGGATGTTATAAAAAAGATATATAGGGCTAAAGCGATCTCTGTTGCAATATATGGAGCAAGAGTATGGAGATATACAAACCCTGAGTCACTTCGATCAATAGAAAACACTTTTCTGAAACAATTTGTAGCTCTCCCCAGAAGTTGCTCCTCCTTCAACTGCCACCAGGAGCTAGAAATACCATATGTTAGAAATGGGATTTCTGGTTGGCTAGGGCATGCGCCTAAGCCAGGCAGAAACCACCACTCTAGTCAGGGCAAGGGGGTTACATGCTGAAGATAACCCCTGCTCACCCCCTTGGTAGCTTGGCATGAGCAGTCAGGCTTATCCCAGAGGCAATGTGTAAAGCGTTGGCGCAACACACACACACAGCTGCGACACACTAGGCACACCACAAAAGAAACTCCACACAAGGTTATATCAAGAATAGCCTTTGTATTACTCATTAAACACATTAGAGCATAATCACATATATACACTGTGCCACCAGGCACTAGGTATTACTTTACAGGGATTATATACACTTATAGGGCCAATCGGGCCATTGTCATAACATCCCAATGCACAGTTAGCAAAGCAACCAGTAACTACTGGTAAACACTGTACTTAGCATAAACACATTATGCATAATTCCTCAGTAGCAATACCATATCACTATTACTGCACACAGGGGTGCTCAGCAAAGCATAGTATCTCTACACAAAATTAGCAGTGCACTACAGGATTAGGCATAAATCACACCCACCGTGCCCTATCATGAACACCTATAGAGGGCACACATTATAAATGCCCTATGCCCCTCTTAGGCATAAATTCTAACCAAGGTACTGAGCTCAGCCCACCAGGCGTATTCTCATCAGGGCACCTTAGTACCCTTTCTGCTGGGCCCACTTGTTATAAGGACGTCATGCCCCCAATATCCGGTAAGGCTGCAGCTCCCCGCGACCCTGCAGCGCAGCTCCACAATCCTAAAACAAAAGATGTGGGAAGTGCATCGGTGCTATGAAAGCACCTGGGCGAGGTCACCCAATGGCCCCTCGGCTGCTGATGCAGCCACAGTAATACTCCCACCACCTGGTAAGGGGGCAGCTGCACAATGCTAGCTTTACAGGCCCTTCACCACTACGACCTGGGTTTAACTACAAGGGAGCTCAGCCCCACTCACCACTTCTTGGGGGCTGAGCAAGGTATACTGCAGCCGTCCACTGCAACCGGTGACCAGCGGTCTTGCTTCAGCCCGCCCACGGTCAGTGGTAGCCCTTCTGGTCTCCTGGGGGGCTTGTGAGGCTCTCCTCTCACCTCTGGCAGGCCCCCTCTGTGCGGGAGTCGACTGTGCACGCTGCGGCCTCCCGGACTTCAATTTTGGCCACACGCGGGGCTCTCCCTTTCTCCATGGGCGCCCTGCCCACAGCCAGGCTTAGCCTCTGCCTGGCTTCCGGCGCATCTCTGCTTGCAGTCGTGAGCCCTGCCCACAATCCGGCCAAGGCGCTCCATCCGAGAGAAGTTGGAGCCCTCTTCCGGGCTCGGGAAATGTAATTTACAGAGTGCCCGTCATGCACTCTTCAAAGGCAAAGTTGGAGACCCCTCCTCAGGCTCTGGAAGCACACGCAGCTTTCCTCATCACCACGTGAGCCCTGCCCACAACCAGGCAACAGCTGCCTGGTTTCCTGTTCTGTGGCTCCTCTGCCATGGCACGACGGCGCCCACCGAACTCAACGTCGGGGCCCCCTCCTCGGGCTCAAAGGGGCAATGAAGATGAAGCCCTCACGAGGTGCTAAGTCCAAAGTCCCAGAGGGCAGAGCTGGGCAGAGGCAGGCCAGCACGTAGGGACTCCCAGGAGACAGCAGTTGGATCCCACGGCGGTTCCTCCTGGCCGTCCAGCAGTCCTTTCTGCCAGTAAGCACAAAGTTCCACCCTTTCATGGGATCCCAGCCCCAGTATTTATATGGCATGAAGTCTTTGTTCTGCCCTGGCACAGGGCTTGGGACCCAGTCCAAACCAGTTCTGGGGGGCACTTAACAAGTGCACAACACTCCCCATTGTCAGTGTAGGCTCTGGCCCCAGACACACCGCAGGGGGGCGGAGCCAGCATTGTGGAAGGCAGACACAGTACTATTCAGGGTCAGGTGCTACTCCTCCCACTACTCCAAATGCAGGTCAGCCTATTCAGCCTGGCGCTGACACACCCAGCCCCTCTGGAGCCACTGCACATCCCCAGCCCCTGTCATCCAGAGCCAGACATGCAATACACAACAGGCAGGCACAAAGACACATACCACACAGAAATGCCCACTTCTAAAAGTGGCATTTCTAAAATAGTGATAATAAATCAGTGAACACCATTACGCAGCATTTATTACCACTATTCCAACCATACCAATCTTGATCATGCTACTCCTCTCATGTCAGGAATTACCACTGAAACACATATCAGGGAATCCCCAATGCATTCCTATGAGAGGGCAGCCTCACAGTAGTGAGAAACCAAAATGGCTGTTTGTCACTACCAGGACATGCCACACAGTTAAGGCACATGTCCTACCTTTTACCTACAGCGCACCATGCCCATAGGGCTAGCTAGGGCCTACCTTAGGGGTGACTTATATGTAGTAAAAGGGGAGTCACAGATGTGGCAACCACTTTATGTGCCACATCACAGCGGCAGTAAACTGGGCGCGCAGGCCCTGCAATGGCAGAGGCCTGAGACAGGTTTGAAATGCTACTTTGGTGGGTGGCGCAAGCAGCGCTGCAAGCCCACCAGTAGCATTTAATTTACTGGCCTTGGGTATATAAGATACCACTTTACAGGGGACTGATTGGTAAATTAAATACGCCAAACAGGTGTAGACCAATCTTACCACGTTTACCATAGAGAGCACATGCACTGGACAGCAGTGATAAAGTGCCCAGAGTCCTAAAACCACCAACACCAAGTCAGAATATTACCAGGAGGAAGGCAAAAAGTTCAGAGATGACCCTGCAAAAAGGGCCAAGTCTAACACAACCCCCTTCTAGCCTAAAGCCAGGGTAGACCAATCAATACCTTGATGGACTTCCCTGCTTGGGGCGATAGAACACAGACGCAGGCCCGCAACTGCAGGGGCAAACTCCAGTTCTACGCCAATCAGAACCCATGTGGTTCCCTCTGTCAAAGCTACCAGGACCAACTAAGCTACCCCACTGGGACTCCCTAGCTGTCCGCAGCCAGGACCAGGCCCTAGGCCATCCAGATGTCTCTGGTCCTTGTCATCTTGCAGAGTGAGGGACAGTAACCCCGGGTACATAGTATCCATTCGCCACTCTACCTCTCATCAGTGCAGTTCTAAACTGCCACTGATCCCTCAACCCAGGGTCTGCACCCTCAGGCTGACCAGGAGTCAAGGGTGAGGCTCTCCTCCCCCTACCCATCCTTATGGGGTTCCCCACTCTCCTCCTAGGAGAGGCACTCTCAGAACACAAAACTGTCAGGACTCTGGAATCAGCCCTCCCACACAATTCTCCCACCAGTTCAGGATTTCTTCCCTGCAACTGGTCTCCCAACCTAGGGTCTAAACCCTCAGGTTGAACTCCCTCCCTCTGCACCCCCTTCCAGAGTTCTACACTCTCCCACCTGCAGTGGTACCCCCAGAAGACAAAACGGTAGAGACACTGTAGGAAGGTGGAATCTGACTGCATGGTTACCCCCACTTTTTTCCTGGTGTTTTGCTGGTTTTCGACTTAGTCTGACTGGGATCCTTCTATTCGGGACCCCAGTCTATCTGCTTTCTCCCTAAATTGGTTGTTCATGTACTTTAGGTACACTCCAGATTGGATTCTGGGGTACCCTTATAAGTCCCTAGTATATGGTATACTATGTGAGAGGGTGCCCATGCATGAGCAGAGCCC